>JAGGAR010008266.1:0-11596 GCA_017657315.1 Termitomyces sp. K1Ag
CCGAGCATGTATTATTGACACTACATTGACACGAATAGCTGTGATTGTTGAAGACGGTCGAGTATGATGTCCTGGTGTTCATCAGGAGGTAGGTGTTGAGTGTTGACCTCCCTTGGAAACCAAGTTATTGAGGGTCATGTATACAACTCATTGCCCTCGCTCGCTCGGCTCAACCATAGCTCATCTCTAATAAACAGTCAAAGAACAATGAACAATGGCCTGTTCTCTGCGAACATCGTTTAAAAGTCACAAGCCTACATCACCGAAGTGCACTCGCACGCAAAGTACTCGTACTCGAGGACCCGAACGATTCCAAATCTTCCGAAGTCCCTCCTGGCGCCACCAAAATAACAGTTAGATCCTTCTGAATCCTCTGCAGAACCTTTGTCAGATGCGCTAGCCCCGCCTGCTGGTTCGACAATATCTAAAACACCTGTCAGCATAAAGTTTCGAAGAAAAGATAATCATGAGACATACCTGTGCGATCTGCGCTAGCCCTTCCTCGTCCACAACCGCCCACTCACCCCCATTCCCATCTCCACTCCGTCCCTTCTCTGCCGACGCTCCCACAGCCCCAATCAGCGCCCATAGTTCATTCATCTTCCCCGCTAGCCGCCCCCGACGGACTTCCTCCTCGATCTCCTCGAGTTTCCCTCTGAGCTGCTCCTCCTCCGGCCGAATGGCAGACGAACGAATGGCAGGAATAAGTAGATGTAGGTGCTGTGCAAAGGCAAGGAGACGTTGAGCTACTTGTGTTTGCTGCGCTGCAGCGCGTTTGAGGCGGGAGACGTTGGAGAGGGCATGTCGTTCCGAGAGCGCGTCGAGGCGCTTTTTCACGTCCTAAGGGAAGAAAGAGAGCTTAGAGGGATTGGGAGATGGGCGTAAGAGGGAAACCGCACTGTTAGACGTTGCTTGAGTTTTTCGGATTGGGCAGATTGGGCATCTACACGGGCGCGGAGGTCGTCGAAGCCGGTTGCAAACACAGGGACAAAGCTACGAACCCGTCGAAAGGTGTAGGGAAAGTCGAGAGTAGAGCCTGCTCACCATGAAGGATTTGGATTTTCCCTCCGTGCCTTCTCCCACAACTCGTTTGAAACATTCGGTGGTCGCTGGTACTGTGCCACCCTGGAGGGATCGACCATGTTATAAAACGCATGCTAAATGATCAAAAGCGTCAACTTGGTTAGCTGCTGAACTCTAGTGAAGCGAAGAACTTACTTGGAACCGACACTCTGGTGATGCAGGATTCCAGGCGTTATGCACTGCCTCGATGCGTTGTTGGAGTAACATATGCTGAGCCTGAGCATCCGCCTGTTGCTGTGCAGGCCCGACGGCACTTCGCCCGAGTATTGAGGATCCGAAACCGCCAGCTTGGCTTGCACCACCGAGCGCACTCGTTCCAAGAGTGCTGGTATTTCCACCGCCGAAAAGCGGATTAGTAGTTGAACCTGTTGCAGTTGTCGAAGATTGGCCAAATAGTGAGGGTTTTGTTTGGGATTGACCAAACGCCCCGCCACCGAAAAGAGGGTTGGTGTTGGTTGTAGCAGGTGCTGTTCCGGATGGAGCAGTGTTGGTGTTAATGTTCAGGCCAGGTTTACTGCCGAAACCTCCGCCGCCGCCAAAGAGGCCGCCGCCACTCTGCTGCTGAGATTGCGTGGTGGACGCGCCAAATAGACCTCCAGTCGTCGCTGGTTGTGTCGTACTAGGGGCACCAAACAGGCCACCGCCTGCCGCAGGCTGTGTAGTATTAGAAGACCCGAAAAGGCCTCCGCCGGTCGTCGCAGGCTGCTGGGTGGAAGCTCCGAAAAGGCCACTGCCTGTCGCGGGTTGTGTCTGTTGAGTCGAAGCACCGAACAACCCTCCTGTTGCGGCCGGCTGTTGTTGCTGGCCGAAAAGACCTCCCCCTGCTGTTCCCTGCGTCGGGTTCGTGTTCTGGCCGAACAAACCGCCCCCTGTCGTGCTCGGATTCGCTGCACCCGGGTTTCCAAAAGCCGACGTGGTCTGGGCATTGTTCGGGAGCAAAGGGTTCGTTGACTGTGTCGTTGGAGCACCGAACAGACCTCCCCCTGCAGGCTGTTGCTGTGTATT
Source organism: Termitomyces sp. K1Ag (assembly GCA_017657315.1). Classification (NCBI taxonomy): domain Eukaryota; kingdom Fungi; phylum Basidiomycota; class Agaricomycetes; order Agaricales; family Lyophyllaceae; genus Termitomyces; species Termitomyces sp. K1Ag. The sequence continues at coordinate 2,089 of JAGGAR010008266.1, forward strand.
TGAAGCACCAAAAAGGCCGCCACCAATTTGTGGCGCAGTTGTAGCCGTACCGCCAAAGAACGACATGATATTAGAGTACCTAAAATCTCGTCATTGCCTGTCTATTTCAATAATCATACGCGTTGTGATCTTACTATCCGAGAGACGTTGAACAGACTGCGATTTCGCAATTTTTTTTGGGTTGACGGCACTCAAGTCGCCAAACTCTTCTGATTATACAGTCAAAGGCAGGAACGGTCAAGCAGACCTCGAGAAAGGATAGAACGACGAGGATAGCCGAGAACAGGCGTTGTTCATTGTTATTTGGTGCAGCCATGCGATCCAAACACGGGCGTTTGGAGATCGGCATTGACCCGGCATCTCCATCGCGTCGGTGATTGCCGAATATCACTGACAGTTTACTTGATCTGGTACTTGCTACTGATATGATGGCCAGGACCGATGCCTGCAAGCTTTCGTGCAGCGGCCGCGTGCATTCTACGTTCTTTAAAGAGGTTACTCACTAATAGCCCCTCCAACTATGGCTCCTAAGCGGAATTGGAAGCCTACCTTGAAATCGTTCCCCTCACTATCAGCACTCAGACAAAGCGAAAGTAGCCCAGGTGCATTCCAAATCGAAGAAAACGATACGATTTTTCTGTGAGTTTATCAGATTTACGATGATTTCACTTCATCTTACCTCTCTTCGCATCTATAGAATCCTCGGGCAGACGGGAGCAGGCAAAAGCACTGTAGGATCGGTTCACGCTTGTTTTTTTTTTTATCTTATCTTAACATTTTTCTCTTCTTCTAGTTCGTGAATCATGCCGTTGGTCACGAAGCAGCGTCCGTTGGACATAATCTGAACGCACACACGACAACTATTACTCCATACCTGTGTCCGATTGATCCTGACCTCAACTTGGGTCGTGTCTTTCTCGTCGATACTCCCGGATTCAATGATACCTGGGACAGCGATCGAGCAATTGTCAAACGAATCCTTGACTGGCTCCAAAACTCGTGAGTATTTTTCTGAGCACCCCGGAATTCTTCAATATACTCATAAAGATCCCTTCAATCGTAGCTGTAAACCCAAAGCCAGATTCGGTGGAATAATATATCTCTACGAGATCAGCCAGGCACGCGACAATCCTACTGCGAATTTCATGCACCCAACAAAGCTCTCAGAGCCCGAAGCCCCCAGATACGTCATCCTCGCAACTGTAAAGTGGGACGACGCCCGAGCAGACGTCGCCGAGCTTCGCGAGGCTCAGCTCAAGAAATCCTGGTCCATGCTGGTTGAGCGTGGCTCCCAGATGGCGCGTTTTACCGATTCAACCGAGTCTGCGCGCCGGATTATAAATATGTTCCCAAAGGAGGCGCTAACCATCGAACGTATGCAGAAAGAGTTCCGTAGGATCCTTGGGACGTTGCCTGCTGAGCCATCTGGCAACAAGGAAGGATTCATCTCGAAGGTCTTCGGCAAAATTTCTTGGGTAAGTATTCTTTTCTTTAGTCGTTAGCACGGATAAAGATATCTGACCGACCCAGTTGCGTTAGGGGATGAGCTGGTAGATGTAGGCGTGGGTTATGTGTTCTCTTGCTAATGATCTCTCTGTCACCTAATTTTAGAGTTGATCACGGTGTGGTTCTTCTTTCTTCCCTGTTCCAAAGCATCGGACACAACGGTTCTGAGAAACCCCGAACAAGAGCGATCGAGTGCTGATCCCCAACAATCTCATTGATTTTCTGAGATCGGTTGAAGCGATCCGATAGTGTCAACACGCACATTCCACATTCCTCGCCTGGTGGTTTAGGTTTAGGCCCTGCCACCAAGCCAATCCCCGTCAATCTTCTTGCTTCTGATTCCTTTGAAAGTCTGCTTCAAATCAAAAAGATTGTTCACTTTCTCAAGAATGATCGAAAGGTAATCCAATAAGAAATTGTATTTCCTCACACCAGATGAACAGTGCTGACAAGTTTATGTTCAGATGTCAAGGGTACTTAATGATCGTATAAGGTTTCTTCGCGATTCGACTCATGCGTGTGTCTTTCTCTAAGTGTCAACCTTCGGCAGATCCAGCTCTTCCTCGATCTCATCTTCGATCCCAGGGTTATGCTGCCCTCATTCATCCACTTCCATTCCATTGACTCAAAAACGAGACACTGATGAACATATGTCATGTACTCACCCCAATAACGCCGCATCGACTGAGGCATGTGCTGATGCCTCGTGCAGAAAAAGAAGATCCAGCTATGTGTCATGCAAAGAAGATTACGACCAGATCTATCCTGCCTCGTGTTATGGTACAACATGCCGCGTTCGAGCGTATCCTATATTGTCGTGGTGAACCGGTCCGATTGACTGCGCGATCAGACGATACTAATATCCTGTGCTACTAAGCTTCTATCTTGTGATGTTCATAATCTTCTGAAATCAAAGACTCTGAAGTCGAAGGAAGGCTCTCTCCCCCAAAGATCTGATTCAACAACGTAGTGAATGCTGTGACTTAGTTACCTCAAGAAATAATTTTGATAAACTAAACAGTTCGTTCACTTGAATCGTGTATGCACACCCGCGCATTCTGAATTATCACCAAGGTAGATAGAAACTGCTCGAGTAAGAAGAAACATCATTCAGTTGTCACGTCCAAATAGCCGCAATAACCTTTGTGGAATCTCGAGTCGACCCTTCACAGAGATTTCTTCAAGGACAGACCTGATCTGATTGTCGTTTTCAAGTGCATGCTGAGTCACGGTTGGGTCTCCAGCCGCACTACGCAGTACTGGAGCGGTTTCCTCGCGTGACTTGAGTAGCTCCTGGAGTGCTTCGGAAAGGTAGCGCACCGCTTCAGTATCCTGAAGAGCTCTGTTGATCTCCCCCAGCTCCTTTTGTATCTGGAGGGGATACATCGCTTCCTTCGCAAGAAGAAAGTCGACGGTGTCCTGCGCCGCCATCTGATCGAGATTTCCCCGATGGACAGCAGATCCGTGCTTGATCATGTCCTTCCAATATTCGGCCTTCAGCTCTCGCTCGCGCTCTTCTCCCACCGCCTTGTCGACCTGCTCCCACATAGTGGTCACCAAGACGACTTTGCGTGCTGCTGCCTGACCGCATAATTTCTCGAATACCTCAAAATTTCGCGCTGTTGAACCCTGCCACCGCTTTGCGCTTATATCGTGGAGGTAGATGACGCCAGCCATTTTCATATGTGCGTCATACCTTGAATATACCGTCAGCCTTCATATGATAAATCGTTAGAAAGGGTCCCTACGATTGAGCTAGCCATACACCTATGCGCCTCAGAATTTCTCGATCACTCAGGACAGTGTCGTCGAAACCTGGTGTATCAACCATCACGATGCGATTATTTGGGAATTGAGGGTCGTTGTAGGTATAAGCTTGAACGTGCGAGGTGTAGGATTTAAGGCTGTGGCCAACAGGGGCTACTTGCTCGCCGAGCAATGTATTTATGAACTAAATGAATCTCATAAGGTAATGCGCCAGTGCCCAAGATTCTGAGCCGTACCGTACTCTTGCCAGCCCCCGTGGCGCCCATTATTCTGAGGATCGTTTAGCGAGAGTGCCCAACAAGTGCCTGAAGCTAATTGTCCGACTTACGCAATTACAAGGTCTGATGGCTTTGGGTCTTTCAAGAATGTATCAACGGGCTTCATTTCTTTCTTCCATCTTGGTTTGGTCTTTGAGGTCAGGGCACTCAAGAAATTCATTATCGTCAAAAGGAATGGAGATAAACTCGAGCGTCGGCGAGAGAGGTGTGTTACACAACGGAAACCCTCGTCGCCGTCATCAACAAGTGCTTATATCCACACCCAATACACGAGGTTAACATTACCTGAAGCTTCGACACTGAGAACCCACGTGGGCAACCATGAGGGAGCACCCATGTGTATGAACCCGAAATAAGTAAGTCACTCAAGTATAACAAGCTGAACGGGTCGCTCTGAAAGTCTAGCCCTTGTGCCGGCAAAATAATAAGCACGAGGCTGCAATGCTTCGACAACCTTTCCAGAACGTTTATCAAAAGGATATTCTTGAGACTATGAGGTCACCAGCGCCAAAAAGCGTGTTTCTGACTTTCATAGGCAGTTGAATTCCAAACAGCGGCTCTTTGAATCACTAGAGGCGTCATCGATAATGCGAAGTAGATAACGAGCAAAACGAGCAGCCGACAATAATATGACTCTGAAAAAATCTTGAGCAAATCCGCGAAGCGGTGCGAAAAAATGGAGGTTGCATACTTAGAAGATACTCCGTAATTTACGAATATAGGACCAAGCTTTTCGACAGATCAGTAATGGTGGAAACGTGAACGACTGTTCGATTGGCTGAGAAGAAGAACTTGATGAGATCCCGTGCAGACAGTAGAGTTCCGCCAAAGCGAACAATGCGTAATCTATGCTCAAGAATAGGCTGCCAATACTCATCCCACAATGTAGTGACAAGGACGACCTTGCGACCCAATCATTGCCGCAAAATCGTTCAAACTTGTCATACGAACCCAGCTTACTATGTCGTGGAGGTTGCGTGGAGGTGTATAGATGGCCTTAGCGACTTTCGTATATCGGGTTGATGATTGAAACAAACTTCTGAAGCGTTCACTATTTTGAGATCACAATTGAGATAAACCCTGGGCGATGAGGGAGGAAGGAGCGTACGGAACAGGGACATTTCTGTACTGAACTGCGGCTATTTTCTCCAAGCTCGAGATTCTTCAGGGTGAATGTGCGAAGAAAGGATGCGCGAGCTTCAGCTAGTATGTAAAGTAGGACCAAATGCCCTCGGTGCTACTAGAAGTGAACAATTGGCAAGAACAATATGGAAATGACTTCTATATAAGTAATATAAATCCTGTCAGTGACTCGTCGCCCTCACCGCCATTGCTGACTACAGGACTTTGAATTGAAAAACTTGGGCTTGTTGAAGTATATCTCAAGATGAGATTACAGATGATTACCGCGATAATTCCAAGTCGGGACTTGCCGCTTGATCAATGATGCGAGCTCGGCCTTGCTCGGCACAGCGAAAATTGAATATTGACCGGGCGTGATATCCGTTTTCCCCATTGGCAATGGCATGAACGCTTGAACGATTCACGAGCTAGGAATGGGTACATAGGTGCCAAGAGGTGTGTGTACCCTCAGGGGACGCATCATGCTTGTCCCAGTGAACACTCCTCAACCCTTTGGACGGCTCAGCCTCCGTCAAAGCTACCGTGACAAACGCGGGTTGATTGCCCTCCCTGTCCTCACCGTGCTCACTTGTGCGCTCTTCTGGTTTATACGGCCTGCTCCGGACCATGGGCAACTGTTCAACGAAGATGATGATCCTTACAATTCCATCTTAGAACCATCTTCTGCTCTCAAGGGGAATCTCTCTAAATGGGAACGTAGGCAAGATGAAGTCCGGAGGGCCTTCACGCACGCGTATTCAGGGTATATGGAGTATGCTTTCCCGGCTGATGAACTGCTTCCTACATCCGGTGGAAACTCCAGCAAGTTAGGATTGCTTCGACGTGGAATCTCATCTTATGCTAAAACCAACATAGATTCAACGGTTGGGGCGTTACAATGATCGATGCTATGGACACGATGTGGATGATGGGGCTCGAAAAAGAATTTACTAATGCAGTTCGAGTGGTAGCCGCGCAGAACTTTACGACGGATCCGGTATGCATAAATTTGATTACTGGTGAGATGTAATTATTGACTCGAGGGCAGAAGTACTCTGTACCATTTTTTGAGACAGTGATTCGCTATCTCGGTGGCCTGCTTTCTGCATATTCACTTTCTGGGGAACCTATTCTTCTCGCCCGTGCTGACGATCTTGGGTCCCTTTTGCTTCCCGTCTTTGAAACTCCATCTGGATTTCCTGCCTACTCGGTGAATATGCGAAAGTGAGTCCTCCGTTATTTTCATGATGTATGAGATATCCTCATATTAGGTACTTAGTGGGTTGATTAGTATGGGCTGGATGGGAACGGCAATCTTATTCTCAGAAACAGCAAGCTGTCAACTGGAGTTTAAGTATCTCGCAAAACTCACCGGTAGAAGAGAATATTATAGGACTGTGAGTTCCGTTGGTTTTCAATCGACGTTCCCTAAAGGTACCCTTTAGGTAGATCGTATCATGGAGCAACTCTATGCGACCAAGCCTGAGAATGGTTTATTCCCGACGAGGTGGTCCAGATTAGGCGAACCCCTTGACCGTTCGTCCTTCCCATCTTTCTGTCTGTCTATCCTTCTCCCTAAGCGCTCCCACCAGGCGAATACACCGTCGGAGCGTCTGGTGACAGTGGGTATGAGTATCTTCTCAAACAATACCTTCTATCCAGGGACACCAAAGCTTTAACACAATGTACATTTTCTCCCTCTGAACGCAGTTTTTTCACTCATCTTGTTTACCAGATCTCGAATCCATGAATGGTATTATTCAATGGCTACTTTTCGTATCTCCCACTCGAGAGTTACTCTACGTCGCCTCGATGAACCATCGGGCAGTCAAGCACGAACTCGAGCATCTCGCGTGTTTCCTTCCTGGGCTTCTCGCACTCGGCGCCCACACCATTCCTGATGCCTATCTGCCAGCCAAAGAGCGTGAGCGTCACAAATGGGCTGCTGCCGGGCTCGCGTATACCTGCTACCTTTTATACGCCGATCAGAGGTCAGGACTTGGGCCAGATAAAGTGGGTATGAAGCTAGGTACGAGATGGGTTGACAAGCTGGCGGCGTGGGAGGCTGCGGGTCGTGTTGGTGTGCCACCGGGACTGAAAGAGGGGGGGCCGATAAAGAAGCAAAAGGAGAAGGACTATGACTTGAAAGGGTGGGGTACATATTTTCTGCGGCCAGAGGTGGGTTGTGTTCCTATCCGTACTCTTGATGATGATCTAATTCCGAAATAAGACTGTGGAAAGCCTATATATTATGTGGAAGACAACGGGGGAGGAGAAGTGGCGTGAGCAAGGTTACGAAATCTTTGTCGCTATTGAACGACATACGAAAACCCAGCATGGGTATACATCTGTTGCTCACGTTGATATGGACCCTGTTCGTCCTTTAGACGATATGCCCAGGTATGTCTCTGATGCGCCGTGCCACGTCGGTTTTATGCCTTGACAAGCGCTACAGTTTTTTTCTGGCCGAAACGTTGAAATATCTCTTTCTTCTCTTTGACGAAGGGGACCGTTATCCATTCTCAAAGTGGGTATTCAACACTGAGGCACACCCGTTGCCTGTGTTTGAGTGGTCTCCATGGGAACGAAAATTGTATGGCATTACACCTGAACTTGGTGATGTTCAGGCCACATGTGAGGCAACTTACTTCTGTTAGACTGCGTGGATGTTCTAAGATGATTTTCAGGATACGCCAATCATTATCAGGCAGGTGTCGCGGATGTCGAGATCACGTCCGCTAAATATCTCTGTTATGTGAGCCCAATAGGGGTCATAATCAGGGATGGGAAGTACGTAGGGGCCAGAGCGCGAGGGAGATGCCCCGGCACATCCGGTCGAGACAGATGATCAGCCTTCAGTGTCAGGCTGGGCTTGAGCGTATCACCCGACTCGTACCAATAAGGAGCAGGCTGGTCTCGTCTATAGCTTCTAGTAAAAGCAGTATCATCATTAACACAATCAGTTTGTTTTCATTGTTGTGCTCATCTGAGTTGCTCGTTCGCCAACAACAGCCCTGTACGTTTGAACGAAACTTCGAAATCAGTCACAACGCAGCAACATGGAATCAGAGACGCAAGTCTCTATAAGTTTCATTAAGTAAAGTACATATAATCTAAGTTCTAATTGATACACAAGGCAGTGTGATGTGGCAATGATTGATAAATACAAGTGAACATTTGACAAGAAAAGTGAATTGCCCACCGCCTATGGGTAAAAAGCAACAACGGCTGAAAACTCGGGCCTAATGCTTTCTTTCAGCTATCAAAATGGCTATCGAAGTGCGTCCCACGTTTGGGATCAGCACGGCGCTTCTCGACTGTCTTGCGAACTTTGCGCTCGGGGCGGACGACGATAATAGGCACGGGCGAATGTGTAAGGCAATATCTGCGGAACGACAGAATAAGATTCGTTAAATAAAAAGGTTCGCGACATGACTCACTTGCTCACACTCCCAATCGCTGAACCCATGTTCATGTTCTTCGCCAGCCCGCTAAGCATAGACCGCTTTCCGAGAGTCCCGACAACGACGCTATCAGGCCGATAGAGAGCAATTAGGCGGTCAAGAGTATTAGTGATACGTCCAGGAATGTATTCAACAATAAGAGATAGCTAGAAAAGAAGAAAGATCGATCAAGCAGACGACGGAAAGTGCTAGATACGGACCTTGCGATCGGGATCTGCTTCTACGCTCTTCTCCTGAATTGTCTTCATCAACTCACGCGCCTCCTCTCGTATGATATCATGGTCCTTGTCTGAGATATAGTCAACATCCATCGGACGGTCAAGATGGAATGAGACACACCTAGCACGTCTTCATCGACGCCTCGGTACACGATCAACTCATCTCCGTCCTGGACAAGGGTTTCTAATGACCAGTCCAACGCTTCCCGGCCACTCTCATCTGGCGACGAAGCGCAGAGAAATACACGCGTCGATCGGGTGCGTACGTATCCTTCCGACTTGACCTGGAGTGTAAACGAGAACATAGATGCAGACTTATTCTCAAAGGTGTCAAAGGAAACTTTGGGGGTGTATCCTGGCGAAACCGATGCATTAGAGTGATGCGACTGGGAATGCGGTGACAATAAGATGGAGTGGCTTGCGGGCGGGTGGGATGGGTTCGGAGAATGGGCGGCAGGGGTAGGAACAGGTGTTGACGACGTCGAGAGGGCTGAGTGGGACGACGACGACAGGGAGAGAGATAACGAGGCCGTGTACATTTCTGGACTGTGTGGCGACAATTGGATGCTTGGAAGCGGCAACGGCGACGTTTGTGGTGTAGACGGACTTTTCATTGCTGAACGGAGTGACATGTAAGAACTTGAAGAGATCGGTTTCGAACTCCGACACCGCCAGGCGGTTCGACTTTCCTCGCCATCATCTCGCAACGCTCACTTCGAGGCTCTCTAAAGATGTAAGAGATAAAAGAAGCTCAATCGACGCGATTCTGATCCTGACACTATTCGGGTCCTCTGATCCTATCTCAGTTCCCAGGTACTGATGGCTCTAATACATACGCGCTTCGCTACTATCTCATCGCTTCGTACCCCAACTTGTCGCACGTTCCTCATTGTGGTTTATCTACAACATATACATCTATACCAATTGTAATGTTAAGGATACATCGTCCACCGTAACATACTTGTCTGATCATGACCAGTTTGCCTTCATTATCAAAATCCCAGATGTCTCGAAAATCATTCGAGTACACGCTGTAGGGGTAACAGTATGAATTTTCAAAGTTGTAAACCCAAGTCAATTTCAATGCAACGATCAATGAGTCCTTCTTTGGAAACGGATGACGATGAACCAAATAGAAGGATTCGTTTATCAG
>JAGGAR010008267.1:0-11533 GCA_017657315.1 Termitomyces sp. K1Ag
AGTTTCCCCTCCTGACTGGTTATACCATGCAAGATAAAGCGCTTTGGGTACATATTTGATTGACTGGCCAATGCAGCAAGAAGAAGAATGAAACTGTTCCTCAACGGCAGTGCGACGATTCTATCATCCAACATCTGATAAAACGTTCGTTGATCAATTTTCTGACCTTAACAGGAAAACAGCTTGGATTAGACTCACGCGCTGTATTGCATCAATCAAGACTTGCGCCATCTCGCCACGAGCATCCAGTAAACGTTTGTACATTGTGGTGTCCCGAAAAACAATCAGGAGGGACCTGTACAACATTGTTGCTCGAATGACGAGCTCGGCACTGTTACGGTGCGGGTCAGAATCGGGCTCAAGTGACAAGTAGACTGTAGCAAAGTCGACAATGGCGTTTATATCTAAATTTTCGGGGTCTACCGCAACTGAAAATGAAGGCGCTCCGTTTGCCAGAGAGGAGTCAGGTCCAACGCGAGAGATTTTCGATTGTCTTGGGTCCTCTGATGTTTGAGAGCGATGTCGTTTTAGGAATGGTCTACTGAGTCGGAGGGAGTGACTTGTTGGACTCGCGTCAACATCATTTCTATCTGTACTCCGGCCACGGTCGTCAGGCATAGGAGCAGATCGAAGAGAAGTTAAAGAAATCGGGATTGGGTTGGAATGAGTAGGAAAGTCCATATGTTGAGCAGGAGGGGTTTAGGACGGGGTTTTCAAGTGCGGATGTCAGGTAGGTCGCTAGGCTATCCAAGTTGGGGGTGCACGCCAACAAAAATAGAACCGTAAGACGCTGAGCAATGAAGCAACTCTCTTGTAATATCAATTGTGGACCTCAGGCTCTTGCGCGACTTGCTGAGGAGTGAGGGTTGAGGAAGCCTGAGTATGAATTTGAAATCAAGTGCAATGAATCGAAAAAGAGATTATCTATGATTCGTGCATTTGAGTCTGTTATGCAGCGCTGTGAATGGCTGTGTTGATATGTCAGTTTGCCCCAGTCCAGAATCATTGAGCAGGCGCGCGTGAATGTCCAGAAAAAGACGCGTCCGGGCAAAGCCGACGCGATTATCACAAGTGTCATCCATTGTTACTTCACATTGGTCTGTCAGTGACACTCACAAAGACACTCAGGGGGAATCTAAAAGAGATCCTGTCCCAGTTGAAAATTTTCCCTACGTAGATGTAGGATGGTATTCACCTTTAATTCACCTTGCTCGATCTCGCCAAATCTACGATGACATTTTCTTCAAATTCCGATCTCCCCGGTGGCACGAATTTGACAATGAAGATCGCTATTTTTGGGGCCTCAAATCCGCAATAACGGACAACATATGCAAAACATATGTCTTGAAAAGGAAATTCTCTTTTTTTAAAAAAATTTTCTGTGTGCGTGACATTGGCGCCAACGTTGCGCAATAATGCCTTCATAAGCTGAGCTATAGCTAGCCACATTGTATCTTGAGCCTACTTAGATAGCTTATCACCTGGAATCCAAATTTCGTGGTCAAACGCAAGTCAAAGGCTCAAATTTTCTGCCCAACTGAGCCTCAAATCCGCAATATTACGGACCAAGGTTGCCTCATCAGGTCCCTTAAATCCGCAAAGTTGGGACTTAGATTTGGCCGATAAGTCCCCTCAAATCCGCTATTTTGCGGAGAAGGTTTCTCAGGTGCTTCCCGGGGCCTGTTCTGTCATGATGAGTGCAACAATCATTCTGATAATGGTGTGCATATCATACCCTTTCTTTAAATGCTCTCGCATAAGTACACGTGCGACCCATGGGAGCTCGAGGTCAAGAAACGGTACAGCTATTCATGTGATCAGTGTAGCCATAGAAGGATCTGAGACAGTACTGATCCTCTGGAACGGGAAACCGACCTCACACTCTCTTGTAGTATCGTGACGGTGCAACGTTCACTCGTTCTTTTTTGTTTATTTCCTTAGACCTGTCACTGGGGCGACATCCTACGTCGGAGGTGGCATGGATATGTTCTTCCCGAATATGAGTGTATGGATGATATTGGACGATGGGAATGGTTGAGAGTATCTGACCGCTGTTGTTTTGGCGGATAATTTGGTATCATGATTTGACCACAGCTATTGTTCTTTCGTTATCATGCAAAACTGTTCGTCCTGCTCTATATCCAACCGGTAACATCCCCCAGGTTTATAGAAACATATATGATGAACATATAGAGCAGTTATCAGTTATAATAATTGTCCAGACTAAATCACATAGTCCATATTGAGAAATACGAGACCGAGGAAGGGTAACCTTTACGCCACCACGCACTGGACAAAACGACAGTCAAGCCAACCCAACAACATTCGCACCCGCAGGCACCACAACCTCATACTGCAACACCAAATTCACTTTCCCCTGCCCAGGAAGCGCAACAACCCAGCAAAACTTCCCGTTCCTCCCCACCACCTCTCCACTCGCTTCACTCTCATCCGCTCCCTCCCACATCGCGCTAACGCCCTTCGATACTACCACACTCTTCATCTTCACTTCTTCATCCTTGTCCTTATCCTTGTCTTTTGCGTTATATGTGGGAGGGGGAAGGGATGGACTTAGGAGTTTAACCTGAATTTGCGCGTCTTCAGAAACGGGGATTTGATCAGAGATGCGCACGCGCTCGACAGATGTGGATTTGGTGTTGTGGACTGTGACGGTTTGTGTGTAGACGTGTGTGGTGGATTTGGTGTAGAATCCGCTTTCGGATCGTTTTTTGGAGAGCGGATGGTATGTTACGCGGATTGAGGGGTCAAGGCTGGTTTGATATGTGAGTGGTTAGTTTGGGGGGAGGAGGCAAGTAGGGAGAGGAGGCGTACCCGAGAGGACAGTCGAAACTTTCTTCGGGGCTGACGGCGGGCACTTCGGAGCGAGAGATAAAGCTTCCGTCGACATAAACGCTCCCTGTACCGCGCAACAACGTATACTGCGACGCATTCTTGATCTTTGCCTGCACGAAAACCGTCAGCTCGAGACCTCTGTGTCAAATAACTAGAGAACATACACTCAAATGCACCTTCACATCTTGCTTCGGCACACAAACCCACGACATCACTGCCCCAAGACTCAACTTCACAATCGTCACATTATGCGCTGCGCCATCGCTCGGAATCGTAATCAACCCAGGGACCTGGAACGTCGCGCTCACATTACCCTGACCCTTAGACATCACATCCAAACCACGGTGAGTAATCTCCCAATTCCTGAGTGACTTGGCTCTACCAGATGCCCTGCGCATGAAGCCTGACGCGCGGAAGGCTTCGGGTTGGGGTGAAGGAGGAATGAATGGCTGCACAGACGAGGTATGTGCATACAGGTATTCAGGAGGGGGAGGGGCAGTTTTGTAGATTGAAAGGTTCCAAGGATTGAGTTTGGGTACGTTGATTCTGAAGGTAGGTGTTGCGGTTTCGAGGGTTAGAGGGATGTCGGTCCAGTCCTAGTGATCTTGTGAGTAATTGAGTAAATTGATTGAATTATGGGGACGTACCTCGCCTGTTTTCTGCGTGATTGATGCTTTGTAGATGAGGGTGACTGGTTCTTCGTAGGTGTGCATATCGACGCGGACGTCGTAGCCTGCAGTCCAGGATGCTCCATGAACAGCTTGAGGAGAGCATTAGATCATCCAAAGGGCGGTCATCCCCCTGGCAGCCATAAGACTTACCATATATCAAAACAATCTCTACCTCGCCTTCCACGCCCGCGAAAACCCCGATAACAGCACGTCTTGTCAGTTCGTCATTAGGCTTCGGTCCATTAAGACTAGCACGCTCCTGATCGAGCTCCTTCTCAATTTCCCTTAACTGCCCTTCCAGCTCTAAAACGCGATTATCCAGTTCTTCAGCGGTTGCGTCGTACTCTTTCACGACCCGTCGCACGGACCCCACGTCAATAGTTTTGATGTCCATCGTTGCCAAGTAAGACTCGAGGGAGGAGATTGCCTTCTTGCATCGTTCGAGCGCCTTGGTTGTTTTCTCCTTCTTGGATGTGAGGTCCTCGATGGTAGACGAGGTTTCAAGCCATTCTTGGCGGCCAAGGTTGGATACAGTAACGTCGTGGATGGTAGCCGCTCCTCGGCCTTCAACCCTGCATTGAAAATAAGTTCCTTGCGAGTTACCAGACGCCAGGCGCTTGACTCACCTGAGGGAATCCTCATCCAAGACATTGGGCAGACCGTCAATAGTCACTTGATTCTGCCCCGTTTTCACTTCGAACTTGAACACACGGGTGATTTCAGCGCGACCAGAGTAGACGCTGACAGCGGTGATTTTGCTGTTCTCTCCCGAAACGAGTTCGATTGAGTTGATAGGCTGGAACGAATGAGGTTGAGTGTCGGTGTCAGGTTGAGTAGTATCGGAGGGAGGTTGAGTATTGGTATCAGTAGACATGTCGAAGGCTTGTCAAGCAGATACCAATCCAGATTCAGAGCAGGCTTGCAATTTAAGCAAGCTGCGGAATCATGATAGCAGGCGCTGTTATGGAGACTCGGTACCGCGCAAACTGATGGCTCTCACAGAATCTGTATGCTGTACTGTATGAGGTCTATCACGCGGGAGTATACAGGGATGGGGCTGATGCATAATACAGTAAGATCTGTCATAACGGGTTCTTCAAGAATCATCACTTGACCATAAGCCATCTAAAAAGCATCTCTTGTGAGATCTGGGAATGATGTTCGATTTTCATACCTTTCGTAGGAGTAAATGAGGTAAATATCCACCTTTTCGGATCTTAAGAGATCTATGTATCGGCGTCCGCATGTCCTCTCGCTAAGTTTCAAAAGTAAGTACCGTAGCTCGAGGTACGCTGATATCTCCACTAGACACTAGACCGAGATTTATGACACAATCTCTTGCTCACAGCGTTATGCCGTATTGCAGCCGTTGTGCATTACTGTGTGATGTATCGTGGATAGGTGTGGTCGTGGCACAGCGCGCGGTTGATGGCATCACCTTACAGATCAATTTAGACCTCCGCCGCATTTTGCCGTGTGTTCGAGCTTTTTCATCTCTCGTGTCTGCGTACTACGTAGATAAGTACTCTCCGTCTCAAAACCAGGGAACAACGGCCGATTCGTTGGAAACTCAGTACTCAATTTCAATTCCTGCTTCCATCAAGCTTGTTACGTGCTGCGAGTTGGGACGACCGTGGTGCGTCTAACTTTAGATGTAAACTTGAAGGAAAAGCCCTCCGTGCGTGTATGGCTATCATGTACTACTGTAGTACTAGCTCAGGCGTCCCGTAGTGATCCCACACGATCACGACAACTCTCGGCTTGCTTTACTTTCAGCATCTAGTACTTACTACGGGTTATACTCTCTGCTACTTTCCTCGTCTATTCCCTCATCCTTCGTTATCAACATCTTCCTCATTCCCCATCGATATCGAACATCAAAACCTTCTGTCGTCGTTCACGTCGCGGTTCCTAACACAAGAATCAGGACCTTGCGTCGTACCTAAAAAGCCTGAAACCTCGCACAGGCTAGTAAACACTGAAGTCCTGTCTCGCCTCAACATTCAATTCAAGATCCTAGCTTGCACATCGTCGTCACCACTTGCGTTGTATTCACTCGGTCGCACAACCACCTCATGCCAACTTGAAATCACTCGTCGTCCTCGGCAAGACACGCAGCAAATATTTTGCCAGTGTCAATTGTCATTCCCGTGAGTCCTCATGCCAAAAATTCGTTCGTTTTAGACACAGTTTTTCCTTTTTTGATAGCATACACCGAACATGTCGTCCTTCTCCAGGATATATGCAAAGGGTAGGGCTATACGTGTTGACATGCCCCTTGACCACAACGATCACTCGTAATTCAAATTTATTGCTGTTGTGGCGCACAGAGAATCTCTCGGTCAGAGAGTGAAGCTTGAAGTTTCGAAGATGGATAGGTGTAATTAATGGTGTAATACTACGGTCTGCGCCCGACGTCACTATATGCGAATGAGAATGAATGCTTGCCGTCTGGATCAACACTGATCGATATCGAGGGAAATTTACAGAACTTCTAAAGACCAACAGAAACCAACTTAAGCTACTACTAATATACATTGTCAAAGATCCCTAGAGGATACCATGGCCAATCAGATCATGACCAGCGAACTGACAACATGAACTCAAGCCAACCCAACAACATTCGCACCCGCAGGCACCACAACCTCATACTGCAACACCAAATTCGCCTTTCCCTGACCCGGCAACGCAACGACCCAACAAAACTTCCCATTCCTACCTACCACCTCTCCAAGTCCACCCGCCTCGCTCTCATCCGCCCCCTCCCACATCGCACTAACGCCCCTCGACACCGGCACCCTCTTCTCCACTCCCCCATCTCCATCCCTACCATCTTTACCCTCCTTATCTTTCGCAAGCGCAAGAGTGACAAGCGGCGGACTCACAAGCCTAACCTGAATCTGCGCGTCCTCCGACACAGGAATCTGCTCAGACACACGCACGCGTTCAATGGGTGAAGACTTGGTGTTGTGCACCGTTATAGTCTGTGTGTAGACGTGTGTTGTGGATTTGGTGTAGAACCCGCTTTCGGATTGTTTTTTGGAGAGCGGGTGGTAGGTTATGCGGAGTGAGGGGTCGAGGCTGTGGGTGGGGATGGATAGTTAGTTTTGGATAGATGGGAAGAGAAGAGGAGAGGGAGAGGAGCGTACCCGAGGGGACAGTCGAAGCTTTCTTCGGGGCTGACGGCGGGCACTTCAGAGCGCGAGATGAAGCTTCCGTCGACGTAGACACTTCCTGTACCGCGTAACAACGTATACTGCGACGCATTCTTAATCTTTGCCTACCCAAAAAGAACCATCATCTCAAATCCCCTGCGGCGAAAGACTAACTAGAGAAAGAACATACACTCAGATGCACCTTGACATCTTTCTTTGGAACACAAACCCACGACATCACCGCGCCCAGACTCAGCTTCACAATCGTCACATTATGCGCGGCCCCGTCACTCGGAATCGAGATCAACCCCGGAACCTCAAACGTCGCGCTCACGCTCACAGTGCCCTTCTTCGACGCTACCTCCAACCCGCGATGGGGCATCTCAGACAGCGTAGGCTGTACGAAGTCATCCATGCTCGCCTTGGCCAGGACAACGGGAGCCGCCATAGCGGTCATACGGGCCTTCGGGAGGCTCTTCCTGAATGATTCGATAGTTATAGCGGGTGGGGGGGAGGGCTTGTAAATTGAGAGGGCCCATGGATCGAGTTTGGGGACGTTGAGCCCAAAGGTGGGTGTTGCGGTCTCGAGTGTTAGTGGGATGTCGGTCCAGTCCTAGTGATCTTTGTGAGTAGTTGAGTAGAGTGATTGAGTTGTGGAGACGTACCTCGCCTGTTCGTTGGGTGATTGAGGCTTTGTAGATGAGCGTTACAGGTTCTTCGTAGGTGTGTGTGTTGACGCGGATGTCGTAGCCTGCGGTCCAAGATGCTCCGTGGACGGCTTCAAGTGAAATTCGGTCGTTAAAGCGCGGTAGATAATCCTTGAGACAGAGACTTACCGTAAATCAAAACGATTTCAACCTCGCCTTCGACGTCCGCGAACACTCCGATAACCGCACGTTTTCTCAGCTGATCGTTTGGCTTCGGTCCATTCAAACTAACGCGCTCCTTCTCGAGTTCCTTCTCGATCTCTTCCAACTGCCCCCCGAGCTCCAAGACACGATTATCTAGTTCTTCAGCAGTCGCGTCGTACTCTTTCACGACCTGTCGCACGGACCCTACATCAATAGTTTTGACGTCCATCGTTGCCAAGTACGACTCGAGAGAAGAAATCGCTTTCTTGCATCGTTCGAGCGCCTTGGTCGTTTTCTCCTTCTTGGATGTGAGTTCCTTGATGGTTGGCGAGGTTTCGCGTAATTGTTGGCGGTCGATGTTGGATACAGTGACGTCGTGGATGGTAGCCGCTCCTCGGCCTTCGACCCTGTGTTGAAAATAAGTTCCTTGCGAGTTACCAGACGCCAGGCGCTTGACTCACCTGAGAGAATCCTGATCCAAGACATTCGGCAGACCGTCTATAGTCACTTGGTTCTGGCCCGTTTTCACTTCGAATTTGAACACACGGGTGACCTCGGCGCGACCAGAGTAGACGCTGACAGCGGTGATTTTGCTGTTCTCTGTTGAGACGAGTTCGATTGAGTTGATAGGCTGGAACGAGAGAGGTTGAGTATCGGTGGAAGGCTGAGTATCGGTAGAGGTAGAAGTGGACATTTCGTGTCGGAAATCAGTTAGGCAGAGCTGATTGAAGCAAAAAGCACAGTAATGATTGCGGCAGGCGCTGTTACGTATTAATGAGATTGTGGGGAGCCTCGGGACCGCGCAGACTCATATCTGTGTGCATCACAAGTCTGACATCAACGTCACTGATTGAATACGGTAAAGAGAATTGAAGGACGTACGGGGTTTGAATCAAGAAGCATATGTGGAGTTCAAACTTCAAGTTCAGGCTTCCTGTCTGTTACTCCGGAGGAAGAGTCAAAACTTGGCATTCCCAAGCAGGACTTTTTTGTTGTTGCAAATTGAACACTGGCAGCGTAAGTATGTGATCATGCTCTGCCACAGACTCGGACTTACGATACTCATGGCGACTCTCGCGGACTTCAACCATTACCCCAGCTAGACTGGTACTACGGATACAAGTCACCCGAGACTTGTCATCGGTCTATGTATACCCACAGGAAATTAGCTATGTAAATACGACATCCCTCAAAGAACGCGTGAATCACGGTGTATGCCATTTTTTTCGGGAACTGCTGTAAGTGCTAGTTCTGCAAGCATCACAAGTATCATTCTAATGTTATCTTCCGCTGATATCTACTTCGTGCAATTTCACTCTTTTGACAATCGTACCCCCCTTTGCATCGTAATCGGGCCTATGCCGAAACTTGCCGGTCACCATCATGATGTGATGTACGAGCTCGGGCTATTCCAATTACAAACCACGCCCAGCATCTTTTCATGACGTTCATATGTACCTTGATGGATAGACAACAAGAAAACCGAACCAGCCGCCAGGATATATCCTCCACGCTCTCTGTTTGGGAAGCAATCTTCTCTACTTCACTACAATGTTCCTTTATGCGCACTCTGCACGTCGCCCTGCCTCGCATCCCTCTGCCACATTGCTCAGCCCTATCTTCCGTGAGCGATACCTGAGTGCTCTAGCAAGAGTCCAACCTGCTAGAGCAAACCATCTCTCAATCAAGGCTGCTGAGTGCAAGGAGGAAACTCTTGTCTGTGGTCTCAAAGAGCTTTCCACCACTACCATCGACACCGCCCACACCATCGGCACAAGCTCTGGCGAGCTTTCCTCTCCCTTCGACGAAGCTCGCGCCATCGAAGCTGACCTCGGCGCCTTTGGAGAAAATTCTACTCTTCCTGCCGAAGTCGTCTCTCTTCCCTCCATCCCCGCCTCAAACACCAGAAATCTGACCTACCCTCTCTCGAACCCCATGTATGCGGCTTTGAAAGGGTTGGAGAGGGATTTGATCGGAGGAAACTTGAAAGAGCCCGTCGAGCTCACCTACTCTATTCCTCGTCTTGCGCAACCTGCGCCAGACACCATCGAACCTGTACTTGACATCGCTGCCAGTAAACTCAATATACCCGTCAGTATAGCCACCGAGACAGTCGCGAAACCCTTCATCCCCTCATCCTTCAAGGATGCCCTGCCCCTCGACAAAGACACCGAGTTTACTATCATCGATCATGACATCGATACCCCCTCCACACCAACATCAAATCAGATGACATCGATGTCTTCGTTATGATTCCTCAAGAGGCTGAGGATACGCTTCCTGAGCAGCTCAACATTAATGATGGTGGCGACGATTGGGTTAATGTTGATGCTTAAGCGCTTCAGCGCCTAAGTTTTATCTCGTTCATCGCTGATATGTTTGAAATATGGAAGGAAATCTGATATATATATATCACTCAAGTTGATATATTACTTATTAGTTTCAAAACTCTCCTCAGTAGGATAATCCACAGTACTAAAGCATGGCTTGAATGCACTTCAATGAGTCTGTCATTATGAAAGATTTCTAGACATTCCAGCCCTCTGAATGCCTCAAAATAGCAATAATGAACATGAGGCTTGATGTACATAGAGAAGTGACCAATACTCGGCATCCTGCGGAATGCAGAGGGACAAATGCCATGCGTTTTTGCAGTACCAAGATCTGAACCTGTCGCGAGATCTCGGCAAGACTCGGACGCTTCTCCAATTTTGGGAGGAGCAGAAGCTAACATAATTTGGAAAGTCTTGAACACGGCCGATCGATGTATATCAACGACGGATACCGTGACAGTTAAAGCTAGCTTGAAGTAACATCATGATATTGTAGACCATGGGCTCGCCATTGTGCGTAAGTAGATCCGAGGGTTATTTACAGTAGTGATGTCAAGCAGATTTGAGGCGGATTTCGAAGAGTCCAAGCCTATCTAAGAGGTTTCAAGGCTGGAAAATAGCTATTGTGAGCAACCATAAAACATTCAAGGTGTAAACTGGCTGTTTGCCTGCCAATTCACGATTACAGTCAGAGTTTTCAGTTTGCCGCTGGGTCCAAAATAAGGGTAGCATTACATAATAGCCCTGGTGCGCCTTGGTGCTTGAAATTGACACTCCGCGAAGAACTTTGTTGCAAGTTCCTCGCGTGTCCTCATTTACTTATATACACCAGCAAGAAAATTGCCAGAATGATTCATCTCTCTCTGCAGGGAAACAATCTCCTCTGCTTCGGCACCACAGCCTACAAACATGTTCCTCTACGCGCGCTCTGCTCGTCGCCCTGCCTTGCATCCTTCTGCCGCATCGCTCAGCCCTATCTTCCGTGAGCGATACCTGAGTGCTCTAGCAAGAGTCCCACCTGCTAGAGCAAACCATCTCTCAATCAAGGCTGCCGAGCGCAAGGAGATTGGTCTCAAAGAGCTTTCCGCCACTAGTACCATCGACACCGCCGGCACCATCGGCACAAGCTCTGGCGAGCTCTGCTCCCCCTTCGAAGAAGCTCGCGCCATTGAAGCCGACATCGGCGCTTTCGGAGAAAATACTGCTCTCCCCGCCGAAGTCAACTCTCTTCCCTCCACCCCCGCCTCAGACGCCGAAATAGCAAGCGCGGCCAAATATCTAACCTACCCTCCCCCAAACCGCACGTACGCGGCTTTCAAGGGATTGGAGAGGGAGGTGGAAGGAGGGAAGGACCCCGTCGAGAACGTCAACTCTATTCCCCGTCCCGCGCGACCTGCGCCGGACACCATGACCATCGAGCCTGCACTCGACATTGCTGAACTCGCACCTTCAGCCGTTGAGGCCCATCTCGATATACCCGTTGATATCCCCATCGAGCCGTCCCTGCCTCTTGACAAAGATGACGGTTTTACCTTCATCGATCATGACGTCGATACCCCCTCCACGCCCGCTGTACTCATCCACGGCGCCAACGTCGAACCAGATGACGTCGATGTCCTCGTTTTGATTCCTTGCGAGGCTGAGGACATCCTCTCCGAGCAGCCCAGCGT
>JAGGAR010008268.1:0-11518 GCA_017657315.1 Termitomyces sp. K1Ag
AGGATCACTATCACCGGTTCCTGGTTGTAGATTGATAATAACATCGCCTGATAATATATCGACATGGCTAATAATGAGGATCCTTCGTGCGTGTCGCCCATCGCAATCCCCTTTCTTTCGAGATTTATTGATGCATAACCTTCCGTGAAGCTGTTTGTTCTGTGGCATCTTGAAAGGTAGGTCATCGATGCATCGATCAGAGTTTCGATTTACGTCTTGGCTTACGCGCTCCCAGGGACCATTCCTAGCTTCAAGATCTACGAGACTGAGCGCAGGTGAGGAATGGACCAAAGATTAACGGATTCGAGGAGACCGTTGACCAGTGATTTGTCAATTTTTGGTAGTTATGCTTTTCTCGATATCATGCCAGTCAGCGAGGGGCATACTCTGGTGATACCAAAGTGTAAGTCTCTCGTAGATTGGCAGAATATTAGAGAGAAACTCACCAACTCGTACATAGACCACGCAGAAACACTCAAAGATGTTCCTGACGAATACCTCGCCGACATCGGACCCGTTGTCAGAAAGGTTGCTTTAGCCACTGGTGTAAAGGATTACAACATCATCCAGGTATGTCTCGGAGGACCATTTGAGCAAAAAAATGTGAATACGACACGTCCGAACAGAATAATGGTAAACTAGCCTTCCAGGTACAAGTCACGATAAATCGCAACACAGAGCTGCTCTCTGAATATTCTTACAGCACATCCCACACGTTCACTTCCACGTCGTGCCTAAACCCAGTGAGAAGGAGGGGTTAGTTTTGGATGTTAACCAGAGCTGGCCGATGAAGAAGGCTGAGAATGACGCCTTAGCCGCTACGGCTGAGAAGATGAAAAGCCACATCTAGAACATTTCCCGCATACCACTTGGGGGAGTTTCAAGAGAAGCCAATGAAATAGAGATCGAATAGTACGAGATGAGAAATATATACACCTGTTGTAGTTCAAACGTTCAAGAAGGTTGAGAGTTTCCGAGACTCCGACGCTTTGTTTGAACGTTGACCGTTCCTTCATCCGCCAACCTACCACGAAGTTCTATTCTGACTGTTTTAGACGACGAGACCCCTCTCATATACTCCGGCACCCACCAGCTTCATGTACATGTCAAGACTAGTCACCCATCGTAGCCACCGGACCTTCCTGAGGTAATCCCCCTCATTAGACCTCTTCAAAGTCAATCTCGGCGTCTCGCGAATTTGGCTTCTGAGTAGAACGTCTCTGTGACGATGGCCCAAATACCATCAACCTGTCTGACGGATAAACCTCGTGAACACTTCTCTTCAACCTCACTCATCACCGTTGGATTTCCGTGCCCAGTGGCGATCCAGGTATGCTTTACTAATTTACTCTAATTCCTTCATATGATAGTTATATCCAGGAACACTTAGAGGAGTACCCGTGAAAATAAGCATTCACTTTAGTTACCCTCAAGGGATTCGTACGTCCATCCGCCCTCGTCATACACGCCGGCACTGAACCAAGCAATCTTCAGGTCTAGGACGTCAGAATGGCCGGGTGACGTTAGAAAAACCGGTCCCTCGTACTCCTGCGGGAGCTGATATCGGATGCAACGATTGGCACCAAGGACGCTTGGGGACAACTTTCGCTTTTGTGCGCACATCAATTCTCGAGGATCAACGTATACAGTCTGTAATTGGATGCGCAGGAACGTTGAAAATTGCTGCCCTTCCAAGCACGCGTGGTCTTGACATCGTGCAAACGCCTTTCAGGCATATTATTAGTATGACTATGTATTAGCAGCGAGCGCAAGGAGCGGTTTGCAAGGCTTTAAGGGGATGTCAAGTGAGGAGAAGTAGGCTATTTCATTTATGCTCGGATCCACAATTCACAGATTTTTCCTAGGAGCTTGACAGGTTGCTGTCTAACAAGAAGACGCAGCGAACCCCTAGGACATGAAACTTCACCCCGGCAAGCCAACCTTGTCGCTATAATTCTATTCTTCATATGCTGAAAATTGGAGCCGTGAACCCAATTTTCCGCTTATTGGGTTTCCAACAGCATCGGAGCATATGGTTCAATTGGGTCACTTATTATATATCGTCACAACTGACTCGGAAACAAGGAAACTTGACCCATATTTTCGAAACAATTTTTGTGGGTCCCTGTAGGCGTATAACAAAAGTCACTTGCGTCCCTTTTTGACACAATTATGAGTTTATAGGTTTGAACCGAGAATGGTTCGAGATTAACAAGTTCCGACTCTTTTTCTCTGACCACCCATGACCACCCTCCCTTGGTTTGAGCAATACGACCCAGCAAAACTCTCTCCAGGAGAAGTCTTCTGGCGCAACCACTACAAGTTCCTCAAAGATCATGGCTACACCCTTAGGAAGCGTTACGATCCAGACTGGATACCGTCATGGATCAATATGTCCAAAGACTGGTTAGACTGCGAAGATGCGCTTCCGCTACCCGTACGCACTGTTTCCCACTGCGCAGGTGAATTCACTGACGCATCGTTGCTTGGGCAGTATTGGCAAGTTCAGGATGCCACTTGTGCCGATGGGTCTCTGGTAGTGCTGAAACGAATTGACATCGAGATACATCAAAATGAGATACCTATGGTCAATCATCTCTCCTCTCATGCGTTCGCTTCCAATCCGCGAAATCACTGCGTACCTATCCTGGAAGTCATCAATCCACCCGAAGGCTCCCACACGGCGTTTATAGTGATGCCGTTATTGTTTAAAGTCGACTTCCCTCCGTTTAAAACTATTGGAGAAGCTGTAGGATTCTTCAAGCAAATATTTGAGGTTATCATCATAGTTCTATTCATCGTGCGTCGTATTCACCCTAGTATCACAGGGCTTACATTATATGCACGAGAATCACATCATTCATGGGTATGCCACTCGTATGTCGTACTGGGCGGGTGCTTATGTATTTGACCCAGAGATTGTAAATCCAACAATATTATGGCAGACACGGCGTGTCTTTTTGACTCTCCACCTCACCCTTGCAAAAGATATATGAAGCGGGACTTCAGTGGAAGAGTGTCAAAACCGACTCCTCGCACCCTCAAGCCTGTCAAGTATTACCTCATAGACTTTGGTCTATCTAAAATCTATCGACCCGAGGATGCCCCTTTTCTCAAACAGCCCCCCTGGGGAGGGGACAAGACAGTTCCTGAACATCTCGTACCCAATGCGTCTCCATGCGATCCGTTTGCCGTGGATGTTTACTGTCTCGGAAACTATTTGAGGCGGTCTTTTCTCGATGTGCGTATCAGAGGTTTCTCGTGACTGTATATGATCTTGATGGAGAACGTTAGGGATGGGAGTGGCTTAACCAGCCACCTCCACAAGGTTTTGAGTTCATGCGTGGACTTGTCACCGACATGGTCCACAAAGATCCCTCCAAGAGACCCACAATGTCTGAAGTAATTTCCCGTTTCGACACCATTATGGGGACGTTGGGGAACGGAAAACTACGCTCACCGGTCATTCCAAGTGATGAACGGTATGGATTCTCGAAGACTGCCGCTCACTGGAGTAAACAACTGGTTCGCATGGGGCGTCGCATTCCTGCTATCCCGAGAATATGATCGTTGTAACTAATTTGACTAGTTCAAGGTAGATCTTTGTATTAAGTTAAAACGAAGTGTTTTCACGCAACCAATGGAGGGACTTGAGTCGCGACGATCACGTGCCGAGCCTAGAGAGGAGGCGCGAGTGGAAACAAGTCCCTTAGGGAACTTCCACTACGACGGCCCCTCTCTAGGTAAGTACTCGCAGACTTGAGAGGGAACTTCCTCTAAAGACGACCACTCTATAGATCGGCGCGACTTAGTACATTAATTTAGTCTACCCTCTCCCTGTATACAAGCCGCGTCGGCGGCCGAAATATATTCAACCGGGCATGGGACAGGCTGTATCCAGCCCTCCCGAAGAGCCCCGGTCTTCACCGGTACACATGTCGCATGAGTTCAGCCATTGGATGAACTATTATCCTATCGCATACTTGAAATGAAGAACAGTGCATGAGCAAAAAAATCATAGCTTACCAAGAATAGCAATACCAGATTTAGGAACATTTCCTCACGCACTCTTCCCTTCCTGCAGACCTGTTAACCTGACAACTCCCAGAGTATGACATGCTCTTGTTTTCGAGTTCATATAATGAATGCACTATGCTCAACTGAAATTATACTTATCAGGACTCCAGAATATCCGTTGGCACTCTCTTGTTCTCTTGTTCTCGATTTCCAATGCTAATACAATGCTAATACTAAGAGCACCAAACCGATAGGAAATATCAGAAACATTGTATCAAACAAGAGTATCTGAAAGGGGACCTGAAGTGCTGTACTTATTTGTAAATTTTCCGATGCCAGATCCTACTAGGAAGTTTGCATGTCGGTATGCCCCTGCGATATAACTTCTGACGATTCCAAGGCGATTCCCGCGTTTTGATAATTTGCCTGGCAGCCTACAAAAGGAAAACCTTACAACTGGACTCTTCGCTCGCTCACTAGCCAGGATGGTGCGCCTTGTTGGCTTAACGGCTTGGCAACTTCAGAGTTGTCCGAAAATGGATCGCCTTGTATCGGTGTTCTATATGAATCTTCACCCGTACATTGCAGCATGGTACTCTCTCGATCGGTCTATGTTTTTTACTTCTATAGTTTCAAGCCTTTCTTATTGAACGTAAATGGTGTCAAACGATTCAGCTCTTCTACAGCTCACGTCAAATGCACTCCTTTCGGGAATCACCAGCCTGTGGGTAACATTGGTCTTTTGATACATTGCACCCGTTTCTCAGCTTCGCTCTAGATTTTATGCACATAATAACAATTTGAACTCCAAATGTAACAAAGACGAGACGGTGCCCAACAACACACCACTCTCCGAACGGTCCTTTACTTTGAGCGCACAATCCCATTTTGTGTTCATCGGCCTCATAAATGCTACATTGGGACCCGACCCAGAACCTCTGTTCCGAGACTTTGTCGAACCTTGGATCATTCCTTCGCAACCCGCCCACGTTAAAGGCGAATTGGCTATAGGACGATGGCACCCACCAGAGGGATTTATTGAATTATGGCGGTGCCTTACCATCCTCGGAAATGAGATCCTGGACTTTTCCCACTGGGCTGAATTGACTATCAGTCTACCAGACTTGGAGATTCCTTATTATCGTTCCGCTTCACCCGTACTTCCGCTTGACGCACACAGAACCTTGCGACGTTTGACATGGAGCGGCCACTCAGCACAACTGGTCGACTCATGGCTCCCTTTCACCCTTCCGCTTTTACAATCTCTTGAGATGCTCACCCTTACCTGCAACATATCCCTCCACGATTGTTCCTACATCCTCTATCATGGTACACAACTAAAATCCCTCACCTTGAAAACGATCCGACCAACATCCTTCGTTGACTCAATCTTTCCTCCTCTCAGATTTTCTTCTACAAATCCCCGGCCTCGTCTGGAGGCACTCGTTTTGGCGTCTCGCGAAGACGTTAGTCCCCTTCTTGCGCAGTTTGAGTTTCCATCTCTGTGCATTCTTAGATGTGAACTTTTGTATCCAACCTGCCAATCTGGTCTCCAGGACATTGACAATTTTGACTGGGAGAAACTCAAACAAGTTGAGTTCTATACCGACCTATCGACTGAGGACCAGAACAGGATCCGCAGCCGGTGTTCCCCGGCAGCCCAGATTCAGCTTCATGATTCGGACTTGTGGGCGGATGCTGACTTGTATTTTAGTTTTTGAATACGATGATTGCCATCCTACGATACAATTCGATCCCACCTCTTGGATATGCAATTCTTGTGAATCAACGTTAATCAAACCATCGAACCCAAATGACTTGACCAAGAAATGCCAGTGTGCCGACATGGCTGGCGATCGACGACTTTAAGTGATTAGTTTTATCACTACTGGCGTAACTGAGGTTTCGTCTCATGCCATCTCCGGTGATGCTGGTCGGTTGGTTGGGATTAGCGGCGTGGTCTGGTTCCAACTTGCGTCATTCCTATTCTGTAGCCTACTACCTGTTTCACCTTTTGATACATTTTTTTGCATTCCCGAGACGCTCACCAAGTATACCATACCTGTGCCGTATCCCTCCACGATTGCCCCCTCCACATCTTCTCACTTTTGAGGGCAATGTCAGGATTGTACGCACAATTGATGCCTGCTATGTCCGTCCCGTATTATTGGCCATGATAAGCGCTGTGACCCTCTCGCTATTATTGTATTGGGACCTACGGACTCAATCATAAAAGATTGATGACTAGTCGTGCCAGTGTCTATAGCCATAGCGCTTGATTTTTTTTATCTTCTATTGTGACATCTCGCTATTGTCTTTGAGTCGGGACCTCCAGACTTCGATTTGTTTCCATCACCAAAGATTGGCATGATATTTAAGAAAGTGTTATTTCGAAGGCAAAACTTGAACTTCTAGCAACCACCCTATCGCCTATGATTTTTCATTCACCGGCTAGTGCTAGTGACCTCCTCAGCTCACGTTTCACGTCTTCAAACGTAACAACTATTTTCTTTCCGAATAACGTACATATGTATTTTACGACAATCACTGTGCGACACTTCTACTCACAATCGAATGAGGTAGACTATCGATGTACGCTCAGGCTACTCCTCCTTTGAATTTAGACTTGGGCAAAGTCTTGATACCTGTGCTTTTGGCGACCTTTGTTCCAGCCGCAATCTGGTTCTATCATAAGACTTACTTTTCTTCTTCGAGGGAGCCCACTTCTCAAACCGTGACGGTTACCACACGCTCTTCAAGCCAGGAACCTGATTACAGTGTGGATGACCAATCGTCTCTTCGCAAAACCGAACCGCTCAATCTCAAATTTCCCACTACGACCGCCCAATTGACGCGAAAGCCTAACAACCAAGGTTTTGACCTGCAGGTTGTAAGGTGCAAATATCAGACGATTATCCACAACATTACCGAGGGCAATAAAGCAATATTGGTCAATCCCGGAGAACTGCCTTACCGATTCCCTGTCGATGCGATCATAGATAGACAGAGGGCCGCGTGGTCAACTCGAAATTTGGGCTTATTAACCCGACAATTGCAATCCTTTTGGCTGGCTTTGGGTGGCGGTCAGCGCTGCACCGAACTCACCATACAACTTCCGTCCGTTCGCTTAGACGAGGTGACTAATGGAACTGGCATTCTTGCCTTTACGACAGAAGTCATCCTTCCGCCCAATCTAGAGACCCTTAAGTGGATAGGCCATAGGGAACAACTCCCAATGTTCTTCCAACATCAACCGGGGTTCTCGACCCTTGCAAATCTCACGATTCACAGTACGCTATCCATGGACGACTGCAAAACGCTCTTGTACTGGGGCAGGGAAACCCTCCAAAGCGTAGCTTTCTGGACTATCAGAAATGTCGACCCGGGAGATGTGCGAGTGTCACTCCCACCCGCGTTTAAATCGGTGCAAAACATCCAGATGACTGCCCTGAGGTCCTTGACAATCGCATCCACACTCGACATCAGACCTTTGTATTCACCCCAGCCTCTGATACGCTTCCCCGAACTCAAGGAAGTTACTCTCAAGATTTCGAACCCAGCTTTCAAAATTCGGGACTGCTGGCGGTGGTTGACCATGGGCGGTATCCTCGATGTTCCGGATTGGAACGTGCACTGTCACATGAGCCGGGAGCAGGAGTCCAGAATGAAAGAACGCTATCCCAATTCAGTCGTGAAACGCGCTAGGCTCACTCTTAGCGACGTCCTGCCTCCTACGGACTAGGAAAATTATCACAGGTCAAATTGAGTTTATTTTAGAAGACTTTTTAAGCACCACATACTTAGTGTTAAGCAATAAATTTATTGATCCTTTTTTCAGTTTGTTGGCAGTACGCAAGGACAAGGCAAGCAAGCGTCTTTTCGCCTCGATGCTCTCGGTCAAAGACAACGAGTGCAAAAGACAAAATGGATGTGATTGTCGTCCAGCAGAAAGAAGGATCAGTCCGAATTTATATGGGCAATCGTGACTGGAAAGGCAGCATACCGAAGAAGACTGAGTGAAAAGGTGGGAGCATCGGTTTAAAATGGCCCTCAAGCTGAGACAAAACCACTGGATGAGATCTAACTCGAATCGACCTCGACGATGCGCATGCAAGAAACTGACAAGATTCCCCTTAGAAAGATGAGAACGGGGCCGCGGTCCAGCTGAAAAGATGAAGAGTCGCGTCTCGGTCACTCCATTGCACATTGGACCTCCAAACTTTCTGGAGTGCCAATACGATAGAACTAGATACTTGATGTATAGTATCGTGCAACGGTGTCCTAGTCGAGGCCGAGTTTCGACTCCGACGCAAAGTTTGTCCTGATGTTCTTTCACTGTGCACCATGTCCGTGAACCTGCCACCGGGCGCTATTCTGACTGCCCCAGACGACTGGACGCCCCTCATCCATTCCGGTAATGACTAGTGCCCTCCAACTTCGAGACAGACACGACAGGACTCACATCACCAACTGGAGCTACCGAATCTCCTCCTCATCTCCCCTGGCCAGACATCTCTTCGCGCGCCAAGTTGTCCGTGTCTTCCTATAAATTTGGATTTGGAGCAGAATGTCTCCGTGATGATGACCCAGATACCTTTTGGCATTGAGTTGTTTCTGGACGCGTCTCTTCGACGAGTTTATATCGCGAAAATTTTTTCAGCTCAGATGGCCCACAACCTCACCTTATCACCGCTGAATTTTTTTCGTGCAAAATGGCGATCCAGGTATGCTTGATCATACTCCTTTTATACCTAGGAACACTCAAAGCAATCCCCGTGAAAATAAGCATTCACCTCAGTTACCCTCAAGAGATTCGTACGCCCCATCCCACGCGCTGGCACTGAACCAAGCAATCTTCAGGTCCAAGATGTTAGAATGGCGACGTTAACTAAACCCCCCGTGTACCCCTGCAGGAGCTGACAGGCGCAACGATTGGTACCAAGGATGCTTGATGATCAAAGAACAACTTTCGCTTTTTTACGCACATCAATTGTCCAGGTTCAACGTCCATACACTGTGAAATTACCGGTCTGGAACTGGATGCGCAGGAACGTTATATCGCTGCGTTCCAAACACGCACTTTCAGGCGCACACCAGTATGAATCAGCGAGCGCCAGAAGCGGTTTGCAAGGTGTTAAGAAGATGTCAAGTGAGGAGAAGTAGGCTATTTCATTTATGTATTGGATCTCCGATTTAGAGGATTTACCTAGGAGCTCGACAAGCTGCTGTCTGACAAGACGCAGCGAATTTGTAGGGCGTGGAACTCCACCTTAGCAAGCCAGCCTTCACCATGATTCTATCCTTCATATAATGAAAATTGGAGCTGTGAACCCAATCTTCCGTTTATTGGATTTCCAACAGCATCAGCATATGGTCAAATTGGGTCACTCATTGTATATCATCACAACTGAAACAAGGGAACTTGGGTAGACCATCTTTTCACAATAATTTTTTGTGGGTCCTTGTAGGCGTATAACAAAAGTTGCATCCCTTTCTGACACAATTATGAGTTTATAGGTTTGAACCGAGAATGGTTCGAGATTACCAAGTTCCGACTCTTTCTCTCTGACCACCAATGACCACCCTCTCTTGGTTTGGGCAATACAACCCAGCGAAACTCTCTCCAAGAGAATTCTTCTGGCGCGACCACTACAAGTTCCTCAAAGACCGTGGCTACACCCTTAGGAAGCGTTACGATCCAGACTGGATACCGTCATGGATCAATATGTCCAAAGACTGGTTAGACTGCGAAGATGCGCTTCCGCTACCCGTACGCACTGTTTCCCACTGCGCAGGTGAATTCACTGACGCATCGTTGCTTGGGCAGTATTCTCAGATTCAGGATGCCACTCGTGCCGATGGGTCTCTCGTAGTACTGAAACGAATTGACATCGAGATACATCAAAATGAGATACCTATGGTCAATCATCTCTCCTCTCATGCGTTCTCCTCCAATCCGCGAAACCACTGCGTACCTATCCTGGAAGTTATCAATCTGCCCGAAGGCTCCCACACGGCGTTTATAGTGATGCCGTTATTGTTTAACGTCGACTTCCCTCCGTTTGAAACTATCGGAGAAGCTGTAGGATTCTTCGAACAACTATTTGAGGTTGTCATCATAGTTCTGTTCATCGTGTGTCGTATTCATCCTCGTATTACAGGGCTTACATTATATGCATGAGAATCACATCATTCATGGGTATGCCACTCGTATGTCATACTGGTTGGGTGCTTATGCATTTGACCCAGAGATTGTAAATCCAACAACATTATGGCAGACACGGCGTGTCTTTTTGACTCTCCACCCCACCCTTGCGAAAGACATATGAAGCGGGACTTCAGTGGAAGAGTGTCGAATCCGACTCCTCGCACTCTCAAGCCTGTCAAGTATTACCTCATAGACTTTGGTCTATCTGAAATCTATCGACCCGAGGATGCCCCTTTTCTCAAACAGCCCCCCTGGGGAGGGGACAAGACAGTTCCTGAACATCTCGTACCTGATGCCCCTCCATGCGATCCATTTGCCGTGGATGTTTACTGTCTCGGAAACTATTTGAGGCAGTCTTTTCTCGATGTGTGTATCAGAAGTTTCTTGTAACTGCATAGTCTTGACGGAGAACGTTAGGGATGGGACGGGCTTATTCGACCGCCTCTACGAGGTTTCGAGTTCATGCGCGGACTGATCACCGACATGGTCCACAAAGATCCCTTCAAGAGACCCACAATGTCTGAAGTAGTTTCCCGTTTCAACATCATTGCTGGGACGTTGGGGAACAGAAAACTACGCTCACCAATCATTCCAAGTGATGAACAGTATGGTATCTCGAAGACTGCCGCTCATTGGAGTAAACAACTGGTTTGCATGGCGTGTCGCATTCCTGCTATCCCGAGAAGATAACAACTGTTGTAACTAGTTCGACTAGTTCAAGGTGGAACTTTGAATTGGACCATTATTATCGTATAGTTGAAATAAAGAATTAAATGCAGCTTAAACAATGCTGAGCGCGCAAGAAAAATTACACTCATACTGAAAGTATCAATAGCTTACCAAAAGTAGTAATACCGGTTTTCCAACTACGATCACGCACTCTTCCTGCAGACACTTGTTAACCTGATAATTCCCAACTCCCTGAGTATAAAATGCTCTTGTTTTCGAGTTCATACAGATGAATTCACTATGCTCAAATTTCTCAGGACTTCAGGAATACTAGTATCCATTGGCACTCTCTTGTTCTCGATTTTCAATGCTAATACTAGGAGCACCAAATCAGGATCTCCTTGAACAGACGAACAAACCGATAGGAAATCAGAAACAAGAGTGTCTGAAAGGGGACCTGAAGTATTGTACTTATGTCTGTTATTTCTGATGCCAGATCCTACTAGTATGTTTGTATGTGGGTCTGTCCCTGCGATATAAAAACAAAGACGATTCCCGCGTTTTGATGGTTTGCCTGGCAACAAGGAAAACGTTGCGACTGGACTCTTCGCTTGTCCACTAGCC
>JAGGAR010008269.1:0-11498 GCA_017657315.1 Termitomyces sp. K1Ag
GGAAGTGACCATGATGGGACTTGGAACTTGTAGCCATTCTACAAGAAGAACCAGAGCAGCTCAGAGGGTGAGAGTATGACCAATAGGTAGGGCTAGGCCAGGGGAATAAGGGGAATAATAAAGAGAGAGAATGCCAACCATGTAAGGGGTGAAATGGGGGTTCCCCTGACAGCAGCAGAGTGGCCTGGACTGCTACATCTTAGTGCCAGAGAAGAGACCAGACCATCTGATTAGGCAGCCCAATCCAGCAACCAAGCCTGTTGCGTACACCAACTGGCTGTCCAACAACAATCTTATCAGACCTTATCATTGGCATCATTTGCGCTGCCATATCTGAGGCCAAGCAGGAAGGCCTTGGCACTGACAGCACTGCTAAGGAGTGTTACAATGCACTGAAAACAAGGGTGCAGCATGAGAGACCCATGAAGCAGGTTGCACTTGTTTGTGAAGCTCTGTCATACCCATGTCAGAACTGATTGAGAGCACTGCCCAGAAGATCTGCAAGCTCATCAATTGCACATTTGCTGAAGGCACCATCAACAAGGATATACTGAAATGCATTGCTTTGCTCAATTCTATTAATGACAAGTACTACAAGTCTGTCCAGGCCCAAGTCTCATGTGGACTAGTGGATTCCACAAAGGAGAAACCATACACATCCGCCCATATTCGGAAGCTTTTCCAGACCATCAACAGCCTCGCCAACCTTTTCAAGTCCCCTGACACCACACTCATGGCCAAAGATTCCAAGAACCTTGCCCACACTCACAACCATGGACCGAGCTATCTCTGCTGCAAAAACTGTTTTGACCTGGGACTATCATGCTGTGGCCACACCAAACCATGGTGCATCAAACCTGGAGGGGGTATGGCTGGCAAGACCATCGAGGAATTGAAGGCTGCATGGAACGCCATGCGAGGAGGAAAAATGAGAAGTCCCAACAATGATACCCCAAAGAGCGGCATCACAGTTAAAGGCTTTGATGAGCAGGCCTACATTGTCAATGCATCACACCTCCAAAAGGTCCAGCTTGACATTGCAAAGCCTGAGGCACCCAAGATCACCGAATTTGTGGATATTGCATCCTCCACCCAAACCAACTCTACTGACTTCTTTGAATATCAAGGCTTTATGGCTATTGATGATTTTAATGACTTTGGTGACAAACTTAGAGTCTCACTTGATTGGGGCAACAGTGTAACCTGTGACTGTGAAACCATCCTTGCCACCACCATGATTGTGCCACTCAACCAGTCTGAGTGCACTACTCTGGTTTCCCTCAATGAAAAGCTGTTCTACCTCGACTCTGGGGCTACTGTCCACATTTCTCCCTGCAGGTCAGACTTTGTCACCCTCCAAGCAATCCTCCCTCATGCAGTTAGAGGTGTAGGGGGTACTTCCATTGAAGCAGTTGGCATACGACAAATTTGACTACACATCCAAAATCAGACCAAATTAGTACTTGAGAACATGCTCTACATTCCTGCATCCACCGTTCATCTCATCTCTGTTTTGGCTCTTGTTACTGGTATGCGCGCTTCTGTCAACTTCAGCAGTACTGGTGTTACTATCCCTAGATGACATCAGCAGCACTCTCCTTGCATCAGGCCCACTTATCCCAGGATAACACCTGTATACTCTTGACTTACAGGCTGCACTAGCTGAACACGCACTCACCATGCAACATCCAATCAACTTTGACACCTGGCACTGGCGCCTAGGCCATGCAAACTATCAAGTGGTCACAACTATGGCTCGTGCAGGCTTGCTCCCAGGTACACCCTCCGCTTCCCTCCATGCACAACCAAAATGTGACCTCTGCAGCCTCTTGAAAAACAGACCAAGTCACCAGTACCCAAGGTGTGGGAGGAGGGGTGTAGGGCAGAAAGCGTGCTACAGATTGTGTGGATAGATTTAGCAGGACCTATGCATGTGCAATCGTGTACTGGAAATTAATATGTCATGGACCTAGTTGATGATCACACTAACATGCCATGGTTGATACTCCTCATACTGAAAAGTGATGCGTTCCCAGCACTTCAAGCCTGGGAGAAAGCAAGGGAGCTTGAAACAGGCAAGTGTGTCAAAATATATTGTACAGGGCATGACGGTGAACTGAAAAGCCATGAGATGGAAAAGTGGCTTGCATAAATAGGCTTGAGTCGAGAGGTTGGAGCCCCTTACACCTTGCAACACATGGGACGCATAGAACAGATGCACAGAATGCTCATGGGCAAGGCCAGAACCATGAGGATAGCAGCAAGATGCCCGGAGTCATTGTGGGATGAATTCTATTTAACAGCTGCACACCTGCATGCAAAGACCACAACAAAGTCTCTGAACAGAAAGACACCCTTCAAGCTCTGGCACAAAAGCATGCCCCTGATTATGCTTATATGAAGGAGATTGGCTGTCATGCATTTGTGCTAATATTGAACCAGCATAACCCCAAACTCAACGCTCAGGGTATCAAATGTATCCTCATAGGATATGGTCAGAACTCAAAAACTTACCACTGTTATGACCTCAGGACACAGAAGATATATGACTCCTATCACGTACAATTTCTGGAACAGCATGATGGACATCCAGTCACAGAAAACATCAAAATGCAACTTGAAAATCATGAGCTAGATAATGTGGGGCCCAGTACAGTTGACTAAATCAAGAAAACCTCCACAGATACACCATTCTTCACAGACACTGAAGATGACATACCAACAACTCTACACCTCCAGGGGCCAACCCAAACCAGCATTGAACAGGAGAATGAGACTGCTGTGCCACCAGATGAGGCTGCCACGAGTGGCCCATGTCAATCTGACTGAGTATCTGTACCCATGACAAAGGCAGCACCAGATAACCCCCCCACCACCTGTCTAGAGCATGCTATCCAAGAATCATGTGAAGCAGGGGATCAGGTCTGGGCAGCCAGAATTGAGAGATGGCAGAACACTACCATGGTGCAAGACACACACAACCACAGAGCCTCAGGCACCACAAACATTACAGCAGAAGCCAACCCGCCAAGCCCCACCAATGATACAACACCAGACAAGATAGAAGACCTCCTTGCAATAGCAGAATCAATGGGCAATCTCCTATCTGTCGACTTGGACAATGAACCCCACACCTGGAAAGAAGCACAGCAATCGTCAGACGCAAAACAGTGGGAAGAAGTGTACTGCAATGAACTCAAATCCCTTAAGAACATGGGTGTCTACAAACTAATACCACAAGAGGATGTCCCTATTGGACAGAAGGTCCAGAAAGGACGCCCCGTTTTCAAGATCAAGCAAGATGAGACCAGGAAGGCTGTATGTTTCAAGGTACGGTTAGTGTTCAAAGGGTATGAACAGATATTTGGCAAGGACTACACTAAAATGACCTTGCCCACTGCATGCATGGAATCATGGCGTATCCTGCTCCACCTAGCGGCCATGAAGGGCTGGGATGCTACACAAATTGACATCAAGACTGTGTTCTTATATGGCCTGCTCCCCAAAGACAAAATACAGTATATGCAACAACCTGAAGGCTTTGAAGAGCCTGGGAAGGAAGGTCACATATGGTGCCTACTCAGAGGTCTGTATGGCATGAAGCAGGCAGGATGCATATGGAACCAGACCATCAACGACAACATGGTCTCCTGGGGGTCCACCTGCCTTGCATGTGAGTTGTGCATATACTGTTGGAAGACCGGATCAGGTACAACAATTGCTGCCCTTCATGTCAACAATTTCTTATCAATAGCAAGCAGCAAGGCAGAGAACAAACGGTTCAAGAATCAGATGCAAACAGTCTGGACAATATCTGACTTAGGTGTCCCTAAATTTGTTGTAGGGATAGCAGTCACCTGGGACCGTGACAAGTGTGTTGTGCGCTTATCCCAGACAGCGTTGATTGACAAGATAATCTTGCAGTTCAGGCAGAAAGATTCCACACCCTTATCCCTCCCCATGGAGCCTGGCCTTAAACTTCAACAAATTGACCGAACCACTCTACCCTAGGAGGAGTTAACCAGCCTACAGCAGATACCCTACTGATCACTTGTTGGATGCCTACTCTACCTTGTGATCTCTACCCATCCAGACATTGCCTATGCCATCCAGCAACTTACTCAGTTTGTTGACAGTTACACAACCATTCATTGGAATGCCGCGATATGACTGGTCCAATATTTGAAGGGAACATGTGACCTCAAACTAACCCTCGGAGGAAGGGGTGACCCTGTCAACCTTGTTGGATTCATGGACTCTGACTGGGCAAACTGTCTTGACACCAGGCGGAGTATTG
Organism: Termitomyces sp. K1Ag; assembly: GCA_017657315.1. NCBI lineage: Eukaryota > Fungi > Basidiomycota > Agaricomycetes > Agaricales > Lyophyllaceae > Termitomyces > Termitomyces sp. K1Ag. The sequence continues at coordinate 4,298 of JAGGAR010008269.1, forward strand.
GAGGGTACGCATGGAGCCTTGGATCCAGGGTAATATCATGGGCAGCAAGAAAGCAGAAAACAATTGCGGCATCATCATGCGAGGCCAAATACATGGCAGCGTATGAAAGTGCTCAAGAATGCATAAGTATGGCTACAGGCACTATTCAGGGCAATTGGACATGAAGAAGTGACCTCTGGACCAACCCTGATACTGTGTGATAATAATGCTGCAATCAACCTATCAGAGGACCCAACTCTTCACGCATGCGTCAAACATGTTGATATTAAATACCACTTCCTTCATGAGCACGCTCAATCTCGGGAAATATGTGTACAGTATATCAACACAAAACACAACATCGCCGATCTATTCACCAAGGCACTCATAGCCCCACTTTTCACTCGTCTACGTGCCCTATTGGGGCTACAACTCACACCATAATTCCATGCAAGGAGGAGCTACTACACTACAGCAATGTGAGGTCTCCGTTGAGGAGGAGTGTTGGCACCCTACAATGACAACATCGTCGACCCTCGATCAAATACTCGATCATGTCCCTCAATATCACAATGCCTCTTCACACTCTCTTTATCATACCAGGGACAAGATCTCCTTTGTGACTGTATGTATATATATATATATATATATATCATACTTCACTGTATCGCACCCTCAGTCAACTGAGGGTGAGTTCCTACCTCTTTACCATACTTACTTACTCGCATTACTGATACCAAATCGTAGATTACTTATAACACTACAATAGGTACTATAAACTTATCTTAGTCATTTATATTGAACTGAGGATTACTTAGAACACTACAATAGGTGTACAACTAGGGTTCTAACATTCAAAATTATCTCAAAGCAGGCCAGTTTCCAATTCTCTGCTTTGCAACGATGCTTTTTGATTTGAAGACTCAAATGGTAAATCACATGTTCATAAGAGTTTGTATTGGGCCATGGGTACAGAGTAGTTGGCAATACACCTGAGAAGCAAGCTCAACAATTTAAGGAAGTGATCAAAAACGTATACCTCTGTCTTGGTCAGATAATTGATGATCCCGATGGGGATGTAAAACTCATGGTTTCTTGGATCCCAAAGACAACTGATCTTTGAATTCAGCAACATTTTTCTTGACTCCAAATTCCAACTTTGGACCACAAAACGTCTCTCCTCCTACATGGACTTGGGGACCCTAATGCCTTTGACTTATCAAGGCTTGGTTCAGGTGCGTCCCAGCCATCCCGGCCATTGAGAGCAACAATTCTTGCTCCATTTTCCTGACTGGACCAAGTTCTTTCGATACGAAACATTCATGAGATGGCTCATTCAACTTCCTTAAGATATCACTCATACACCATACAGTGTCTTGTTCAATACGTCTGGGGCAGGCAAGACAAGACTTGTACTTCAAGGACTTTGTGAGGAATGGGGCTTCTACCTGACTTGTTCACAACAAGCCAGTGAGTGTGGTTCTGCCAACATCAAACATGTGCTTCAACCCTGTAACGGGCATCTCAAAAGATGTGGACTGATTAAACGTCCAACCTCTTCAGACGAACTTGAAGAGAATGAGAAACATGCAGAAAGATGCTTCACTGCTGTCTTGACTGCTCGTTTTCTAGTATTTCTATGCCTTTTAGCAGCTGTTGAGGTCCGGTTAGGAATACCCACTGACAGTCAATTACTCATTCTCAAGATGCTGTGGCTGCTTGTCCAACTTGATACCCGCATCCTGGAGCAGGACAAGCATCCTGATATACTGTCAGAATTAACTAGACTTCTATGTTATGTGGAGGAGCACGATACACTTACCACTGACTATGAGATACTTCTGAATATATGCAAAGACTTTCTAGGCCCCACCACTCACATTTATTGTGTTCTCGATGAAGCACAGACTGCGGCAAATTCCTATTGTGATGCTTGTGTCAGTGACAAGGGGAACAGAAGGCAATGATGAGTCACTGTCGGCAATGGACACGTATTTTTTCATTTTTCTTGACATTTCGCTACTATTGGACACAACATGCCTGTCACATGACCATGCATGTGACTTGCATGTGACTTTCACATGATCAGCCAACAGGTTTTTCTTGCTGACTGATTTTTGGAGCTTGAGTTGGAGCCGTGCTGGAGCTATAGATATTTTAAGCGCTCGCTCCACTCATCTATTATGTTTTATGGAGCGCTTTCCTTATAGGATATGCCTGACTCCACAGCATTTTGAGTATATATAGCCTCAATTTTGTAGTATAAGTCAAGAATATAGCATATTGCTGCCCCTATGCATTACTGAGCACACTGCTGTAAGAGCGTGCTCATCGTTCTCCTCGTTCTCAATGCATTTTTCACTTTGTTAAGTGCTCTCTACATGTTTTCACTGTTGTCGGCGATCTAAGCGCTCACGCTCAATTGCCTTTGATTGTTCGTGCCTAATTGGTGTTGCACTTTGATTATCGGTTAGTCAGTGGCCAGTATCCAGTTAGCGCTGGTATTGGCATTTATGTCTATGTTTGCACTTGCATTTGCTTGTTGTTATCACCAATTGTATTCCACATTGCCCTGCGCGCGCAAGTCTTAGACAAGCGCCCAATTCCATTCGCTACTAAAGCAGAGTTTGTTGCTGACCCTTTTGTGTAACTCCAGGTTCCTAATGCGCTGGCCGATAAGAACTTTCGAGCGCCGACAGAACCAAGCCGATCACCGACACACCTGAGCGACAGGTTCTACTTTTGACTTCCCAAGACCAAATTTTATGTAATCCCAACCACCCACTTGTTGTTGCTGTTGCCGACAAGAGATCACTCATCACTGACCGATTTCCGATTGCTATCACTAAAGTCGATATTATATCCGACTTGCAGCAAATTTCTGGCAACATCTGATAGGACCATTCTCGCATCTTAAAACTAATGTGTAAAGCTTTTCTAGGGTGTTTTCCTTGTCTGTGTGGCCTTTCTAGTGCGCAAGTGTCTTAGAAGCGCCACACAAATAGGGTTTGCCTTTCTTAAGGTAAGCGCACCCTCAGAAGAGTTGTGTTGTCATCATTTTGGAGCCCACCACAAGGGGTTCTAATCAATCATTCCGCCAGAAACTCAAACTCAGAAATGTCGCCGCAAAGCGCTACAGCAGCAGCCCGCGCCATCAACTAGTCAAACCACACTATTTCCACCGCCTCCTACATTCCTGACTCATTTTGATCCGCTGACACCGCCATTGACATCATCATCACCGCTAATTACAAATCTCGCCGACAAACTTGCGACAGCGAAAGCACGTCTAACCCTTGACGACATTGCTGACCTTGTACCGCAGACCCTTGAAGACGAAGATTTATTGCCACTCACACCACTTTCCAAAACCTTCTATTCAGTCCCATCGCGCCAACGCACTCCAGTTTTGCCGACTCAAACCGTTCAACTTACAACTACTCCGACAGCGCCCGAACAACCTCTATCTCAATCACAATCTAAATGCAGAATGGCCAACAAACTCAATGTAAACTGCATGCCAATGTGTGGACACACCACTGTGCTGAGATGGAATGAGAGTAAGCCCTGTGAGCTTCCATATTACTTCAAAGAATTGGAGTACTTGTTTCGAGATTGTAACATAACAGAGGACGTGCAAAAGAAGGATTTTGCCGCATGCTATGTAACTTACAACACCGCCGAACTCTGGATGGGACTTGAAGAGTATAGAGGATTGTTCATGCCACCCGCTACCGCTAACGCTCCCATGCCGCGACAGCATCACTACACTTATGACAAGTGGAAGGTGGTGATCATTCAATTATATCCCAGCGCGGAAGAAGAGGCAAAGTGGACCTTAAACGATCTTGAGCGACACATCGGGAACACATTCATTCGAGGTATCACAATGTGTGGCCAGCTATCCAACTACTATTGCATGTTCCAACAAATTACAAAATGGCTAATGGACCATAACCGCATCGCTACAAGCAAAGCGAATTGCGAGTTCCAAAAAGGCTTCCAAACAAGCCTTTGGACAAAGATCATTTGCTGACTCAAAATCTTAATACCAAATCATCATCCCGACGAACCTTATGATGTTGTGCAAGTCTACAAAGCTGGTAAATGGATACTACACAATACAGACACAGCGACATTGCAGATGACGGCACTGCATCCGCATCTCGGCGGTATGCTGCCAGCGCCCAACCTTTCTAATGAAGCCCTGCCAGCGCTACCACAAGCGCAACAGCGCGCGCAACCATTTGCCTCTGGAGGCGGCAGTGGCGGCTTTGTAAAGAAAGAGGAGATCAGCGACATCATGAATACAGCTATAACTTCCATGATCAATCGACTAAGCGCTACCATTGCTGCTGGATCGTTAGCAGTGGCCTGACCAAACTGACCACCTTTGCCCGATGGCTGCCATTTCTGTGGCAGTCTTGGTCATATGATGGTTTGCGGGCGCTGCAATGATTTAGAAGACTATATCTTGCATGGGAAATGCAGGCACAACGCCGAAAACAAAGTCATATTACCAACTGGTGCTTGGATTCCCTTCTATAATGACAAGACTCTCTACAAAGAGCGCATCAATGAGTGGCATTGCCTACACCCTGGAAACATCGTGACTGGCAATCTTAACGCCAATACTAATGCTGGTGCCGAGCCAGTCCAACAGGCAACCATTCAAACTATGCTCTTTGAGTTGGTAACGCCCACGAAATCATCTGGTAATGTCCCGCAGCTGCCACTAGATGGCCAAGCATATCACGATCTTCAGCAGGAATTCGATGCTCTGTGCAAACAATATAAACAAGATCAGCTTGAACTTCAAGAATTTTGCAAGCGCCAAGTTGCCGATGGGGTCAACGTCCCGAAAGCAAAGCGGCCACTAGCTGATTATCGCCCCACGCAACCGAATGCTGAAGCAGGCTCTAGTAATCCATTGTCGACGCAACCCATTCAACCTGAAACCACCCAAACCCAGCCCATAAACCCGAATACCGGCAATGATGATACAGAGCCGCAGAAGAAGAAAGTGAAAGGGAAAGCGCTGATGAAACCTACAGTCAAAGATGAGCCCAAAGCAGACACAGCGCTGAGCGCTGACCCATTACACCCCTTCACAGGTATTCCGCCCCACCACTATGTGCCACCCGTTGATAAAATTATCAGTAAGGCCGACAAGAAGAAAGACAGCCAATATCGTAACAAAGTGCCCATCATCTCAGTCGATCGAACAACCAAAATCTTCAGCAAACTCCTCGATACAAAAGTCACCATGACCATCGGAGAGGTGCTGAGTATTGTGCCCAATGTGCAAAACCTAGTCTGCCAATCGGTCACTCAGAAACGCGTGCTAGCATCAATGTCAGCGACAATAGAGGAGAAGGACGATGGAACAAATGATGCGCTATTTACATTGACAGCGCCAGCGGTCACAGCGCAACAATCTGAATTTGTTTTCCCACTGAATCGCTTCAAAGTGGAAATGAAAATGGACACTAATACCGCAAGCGACCCCTACTTAACATATCTGAAACAGTTACTGGAAGGCGACATCCCCAAAAACTTCATGGTAGCACGCAAATCTGACACGCTGCGCTCCATCGAAGTCATGGTGGATGGACAAATAAATGTTGAATGTATCTTGGACAGCGGTTCACAGATAATCTCTATGTCGGAAGAGATTGCTAACAAGATCGGTCTAACCTATGACCCGGGGATAATACTGCATATGCAGAGCGCAAATGGAACCATCAACTGTTCCCTTGGCCTCACGTGCAACGTCCCCTGTTTGTTCCATGACATCGTTTTATATTTACAGATTCATATTATTCGCCAACCTGCCTACGACATTTTACTCAGCAAACCATTCAATGTTCTCACAAAAAGCGTCATCGCTACTATTGACAAAGGAATGACACTCTTAACGATGACTGACCCAAACACTAAAACTCGCTGAACTATTCCTACTTACAAGCACGGCACACCAACCGACGCCGCTACCATCCTAATTCCGACCAATCGGTCACCCAATGTGACCCACCCTTTTTCGCCCTGCATTGATGAAGTGATCAAAAGCAATCATGGAGATGTAGTGCTCACGCTCAAATATGACCATGAGACAGGTAGCATTAAAATTGTACAGTACGCTCTTCTTGACAATTCTATGCTATTGTGTTGCGCCGTGCTTAAACCATAGTACGAGTGATAATTCTATTCATACCGATCCGCATGTACAAAATTTTCACGAAATACATACCGATTCCGCTCAGTCACTACTGCACAATACCTCCAAGTCCAAAGAAAATCCCGTGCTAGCTTACCTATACCTTACCGCTTCAAAGTTATTTCCTCAATTTGCTACCACCAACTCCATTCTAGTTAGCGATCTAATACAACTTCTGACTATGGTTGTAGTATTGCTGACACTGCCACAGGTAGAATTTTCATAGGGAAAGACAGCAACGACAAAATCTTCAATCCTCCGCTCAGCGCGATGAGCGACGGCCAAACTAGCGCCAAAAATGACACCGACAAACCGTCTACCTATGTCTTCGAATCTGGCCCAGTCAAGCGCAAAGGAGTCGAAGACCAAACCAGTTGCCGACAGCGTTCCAGAGACATTTTGTATTGAAAGAAAGATTCTTGGTGATCCACTGGAAAATATGCCTATACTTGACCCAAATCCGCCAACATTTGTGCTGACCAACCGATTCACTGCTGAGCGCAAGGATAAATTCATAAAAGACCACAACACTGGATTTCTAACGACCAACGAGCTAAATACGCTAATAGACCTTGTCATGAAACAAAGTAACGCTTTTGCATGGGAAGACTCAGAGCGCGGCAGCTTCAATCCAATATACTTTCCGCCGATTGTCATCCTGACAATACCACACGTACCATGGGTGGAGTGCAATATTCCCATACTGCTAGGACTTGAGCCAGAGATTTGCAAGATTATACGAAATAAGATCAGCGCTGGCATGTATGAGCCCTCAAATTTGTCCTACCGATCCCGATGGTTCTGCATGTTGAAGAAAAATGGAAAGCTTCCATCGTTCATAGTCTCAAACCCCTTAATCGCGTTACTATTTGCCATTCTGGTGTACCACCTTTTCCTGATCACGTTGCCAAATCCTTTGCTGGGTGCATCTGCGGCACCACTCTTGACCTCTATGTTGGCTATGACAAGCAATTAATTGATCCCCCTTTGCGCGACCTCATGACC
>JAGGAR010008270.1:0-11471 GCA_017657315.1 Termitomyces sp. K1Ag
ATCTATTCCTTTATTACCATCAAGCCGTACCAGTTCTCCCTATACCTTGGCTTCTACATCATTCTCGCCATCTACTAATCCTTTTCGGTAAGAATTTTGGCTCCTTTTCACGTTGTATGTCCTGAGTCCTCCTAGGTTGTTTATCCAGCCTTGACAATCTTCCTTATACACGGTCCATTTTCGGTTGCCGGGGTGCATGAAACCATAATGTCGTTACAAGGCAGCCAGGATGCCTGATCATGGAAAATTTCATGTTGCAGCTCCATCAGTTACCCAAGCTACCTCAACTACGTGGATACTTCTCCCCCGAGCTACACATTGCATCTCTTAACCTTATTTCTAGAAATGTTGAATATCCCTCCTTTCCATTTTCAAGCTTTACCCAGCAAAAGAGATACATGTAACTGTTCGTTGGATCTACACAATACTATTCTTGGGTCTGTGTATAGCTTGAGTGTACGGGACAACTTGTTGGGAAATTATTTATGTCCAGGTTATCCCAAGGCAGACCAACTCTTTACGTTTTATCTGCGTCTATGATAAAGCCCCATCAACTTATGTTTGTGGTATCAACGTTTCCCTTTCGAGCAGTTCGTGAAGAAACTCGATGGACTTTCAGAAACCCTCAGAAAATGGTCTATGTTGATTGATTGCACGAAAGCGCGAGTCAACCGCAATGAAAGGATCTAGAAAATCGTATTTGATTACGGCAAAGATCATAGGAGATTCCGAGGTCTTGCAATTTCTCAGCTCGAGGGCGGCGAGGACAAATTGAGTGCCAGATTAATACCTTCAGAAATACATGCAAGAGCATCTACATACACTTTTTCTCACACGTCTCTATGGATACGCGTCCAACTCCGGTAGATGTACAGCTCCCAACCATGCAAGAATAATCTCTACCCTTGGCCCATGAAGCGGAATGCTGATCGTCGAAGGTTTCTTCTTCGCCGACCCATTCGCCTTCTCCGTTGCTGCCCTCTCCGCCTTGAGCCTTTGCCGCTTCGCCACGGGAGCCAGTAAGATCCGCGCACAGTCCAAAACCTTGGCACCATCCACTGGGGGCCAAGGAGACGCCCCATTGATGCTGGTCGCCGTACTGGGTGGTGGCGGCGTCAAACCCGAGCTGGATTCCCCATTACACGATATGAATGTAGACGACGAGCCCTCTTCTGACAACGAGGTCGTCGTGGAGTTGGGTAAGGTGATAAGTCCACGAGGAGAAGGCGGCGCCTCAATCAAGAGCCTCGCCTTGCCGCGCAGCCCAGCAAGAGAGTGTGGCTTGACGCCATGTGCCCACCCGGCTGCGAGGCGTTCTAGGAGTTCCATAAATTCGGCTTGGCCCATTGAGCGTGCAGGATGGAATACAGGACAACCATCCAAGCCGTCAACAGCGGCTGCCGTGCGCGCGAAAGTGGGGAGGATGTCTATAAAGTCGGCGAGCATCAATTGGCAGATGAGCACGCTAAACTGGGACTCGACGATGAGTGGGTGATATGTGGTAAATATGGCGGGCACTTCAGAGACAGCAAGCGACGGTACGGCGTTATTGACCTGCGCACTAGGTTGCAAGGACTCAGCAAGAAGAAAAGCGTACTCCATCTGATGTACAATATCTCCCCCATGTAAAGCGTTAGGAGACTCGATCGATTCGAAATGGGAAAGAAACTTGTCATGATCACGAACACTCTTCCTCAGCAAAGCCGTTATCTGTTCTCGGAATGGTCCAGCCGCCAATACCTGCCTGTATACCATTACTTTCGCGCCGTCACTCTTACCAAGTGGCCCATCTGGGTTCCCAATCTCCACACCCCCATACTTCCCATGATCAAGGTAGCAGAGCCTTAGCTCAGCCCCATCGACCTGGTCCTTCTGTACCCCTTCTAGTTTGAGAACCGCAGTTTCAATTAGAAAAATAGCCTGCTGCAGGTATGCCGCCCCACGAAGGAACAGCAGCTGTGGCTCGATGGGATCTGGGGCATCTGGAAGTATGGAAGGGTGCTGAAGTTGTGGCTCTCCATCCGCGCCCTGGGTCACATTCTCCCCTCCCAACGGGCTGGTTCCATTTGGCGGTGCCTGCCCGTTCGTGTGAGAATTGACGCCTACCTTCTTGCGTTTCCCGTTCTTCGTAAAACGTGAATCTCCAAGTAACTTCATATTGTGATGCATTGCCTTTGCTTTGCGCACGGCACGGGCTTCTTTGAGAGCGTAAGTAAAATCTTTTGTTGCTTGTGCGTACTCGTCGCGAAAGCAACGGACTATCCCACGCGTACGATAGTACTCGAGGTGCTGTGGTCGGGCAGCTATGAGCTCATCTAGAACTCTAGTGCTTGTCGACTCTGCGAGTTGTCTGAATGGGAGTTATTAGTTTGGTTGGAGAAGGAAAAACGAACACTGATACCGAGATGGTATCTTCTCATGGAAGAAATGGACGTATTTGGCATCCAAGTCGGTCGGATCTGCCATAACCATTGAAATCAAAAGAATGGTAAGATGGGTCTACACCCACCGTGTCTTAGCACACGTTCAGCCACGTCGTCAAAAACACTTCCACCTTGCATAATCATTACGCTAGAAGCAATCTCATCCGCTTTGTACGCTTGAGCAAGTTTCTGTACGGCCAGTGCCCTCAAACGATGTATACGCATCGCAGACATAGCCACATTACGACCTCCATTGCCCCCAGTGCCAAAAGAGTTGATACCAAAGGCTGATGCACTCGCCCATGTATTGTTGAGGCCAGAGATGCTCCTTGACGATCCTAGTTCCGCTGAAATTAAACCAGACGACGCACGGACCGAAAGTTCCGCAGCTTCGTCAATAAGGCGCCTGATAGAATTTACAGATCTAAACACGCCAGGGTCTATAGGAGGGGGTATAGCCTTTCCTGGCCTTGGGGTAAGGAGTGAACGTGATGATGACAGAAAGGAGAATACTCCTCTTGGGGAATCTGGAGGGGAGTGGTCACTCAAAGTATGGTAACTACGATCTCGCTGTTTGCTAGCAGAGAGACTAACGAAAGGGGTAGAGGAGGGAAGGCGAAGTGGATCGGGTGCAGTAAAAAGGCTCGCCGGTTTGAGGTTTATTGCGAGGAGCGAATCGAGGAGCTCAAGTGGCAGCTGTAGCCATGGTCCCTGTAAGAAAATGGGAGCGGTCAGCGATAGTAACGGTGTTCAAATAAAGAAACACGTACATGATATGAACTGATATAGCGCCAGTGTTTATTGCGACTGATACACAAGACAGTCCGTCCCTCTGATTCTTGCTGGGTTTTAGCCTGAGCAGCGGCAGCTGCTTCCTTGACCTTGGGATGTTTCTTGGACTTTTTCTTCTTCTTCTTTTTCTGTGAAGCCAGAACCGCGTCTTCGAGTTCATCGGGTTCGTTAGTAGAAGATGTCGCCCCAGATTGAGTTGTTGGTGTAAGCGCGTCAGAGATAAATGTACTGTCAATGTCAGGGGACGAGAGTGGCTCGGGCGCATCAATAGTAGTCCGCATGATCAACAGAGGTGTAGCAATATGTGAACAGTCAGTTTTAAGAACAACCGGGTCAAGTACACTGGTGGCCGAGTTTACTCATTGACATATAAGGTTCCGTTGTCAATTTGGATCTTCTCACGATTTCCGATCACAATGGTCACGATCTACTAATGGGAGCGGTTTATATACATGCTTTATCGTTTCGTGCTTTCACGGCTCACTTTCTTAGCAAAAGAAAGGATGTAGTGTGATCCAATACACGCATGCCAAGGTGGGTGATGAGCTGCATCCAGTGACGCGAACTCATGGGGGTTCAAGTTGCGGTTGCTCAAATACTTACTAGGCCCTATGTTACGTCGACGCGACCTGACGCGACCGTGAATGCAGGCGTAGGTAACCAACAGTCTTGAATTCTGCCACTTGTGCCGCTTTGAATGTTGCGAAGACATGTGTAAAAGGTAAAGTTAACGTATTGGTTCTCGACGTCCGCGTGACAGGCCCCCAATAGAGAAGCTTTTGCTTTGTGCTTGGTACCTTTTGTTTTGTGAAAGCTTCAGTGAGGAAAAAACGTATCTCATATCTCAGCACTTACCACAACTCAGTATGGAATGCGTGTTCCTACGGCTTCGCGATTGCAAGGCGACATCGTGGTATGCGGAGCCTGACTCGGAGCGGAAATGGCACAGTAAGTACTGGTTGGTTCGTGCGAAGGAAAGTGGTGGTGTGATGGAATTAACTTAGCAGTGAACTTGACTAATACTATGATCCAGTGATTTACTATTCTTGACTGTGCCACTTCGCTGCGGTTTTTGGCTGAGATCACACGTCATAACCAATGACAGCCTGTTCGGAAAGAAAGACACAAGAAGATTGGCCACTGTGATCCACACACTATGAAGGTCCTTTGGAGGCCATCGCAAAATTGCCTGCTTTCTCTTGGAGCACCCCTAAGTTGCTTGTTCGTCGTAGATCTTGCCGCACACTTCGTCACTCCAGTGTCTTGTTATTACCCATTTGTTTGATTATTCTTGAATCTTGAAGCTTGAGTCACCGCTGTCAAACCACACCGCCAAATTTTACAAATAAACCAGGCACATGTCGAACCAGATTTCGTCTTGAGAGATCTATATTTTGACATCGGGAGTTCCAGTTGTTTTCTTCCAGTCAAACTGCTTCTACGTCATCCAAAAAGGACATCCTGAAGAATAGGAAATTGTCATATGTTCGGAAACCACGATCTGATATCATGGAAGGCCAGTCATGTCTTTGGGAAACTTGATGTTTGATCCAGTCGGCACCATCCCGAAGAACGCAGGAATGTGTGATTGTAGAATATCATGTAATGCAGATATCTGTATCCAAAAGTGGTAGAACAGAACCAAAAAACGGAAACGAACCAAGGAGAAAGATACTGTATATTACAGAGAATGCTTGGAGATCAGTCAAACAAAAATCATGAGGCAAATGTCGGGTTAGAAGGTATCGCATATGAAAGATTACCTGTGATGGAGCTATAGATCGGGGGCAGAAAGTCGGGCGACAGCCCTGACGTAGGTCGATGGAATGACCTTGGCTTCATCAAAGGACCGTATAGTCGGTGCAATGCCGTGAGGAGAGGCTCTAGCTTTCATAATGCTCAATTCTCGGAAGGCAACGTCAAAGCCAAAACGAGGCTCGAGCTTGTACGCATAGGATGCTTTGAGCTCATTAACGTTCTGGAAAAAGTAGACATCCTCGACCTGACGATTGTATAGCTCATGGACGTGCGTCATGGGGTCAGGTTTTGTTTGTCGGGCCTTTTTTGATTTTGACGTTGGCTTCTTACTCGGTGAAGAAGACTCCTTCACGAGTTTCGATAACACTCCTTGATGAGCACGGTGAGCTTCATCAACGCACTTTCGAATGCGTTCGAGCTCGTCGCAAAGCGTCCGGTGTTTGGACTGTCGATAGAGTTCCAGTGCCTTCTCGCTGGCAGAATCGTAAGGCTCCAGAAGAACCTTTTCTTTCACATCTCTAGTTGCTCCCTTCAATTCGTCGTATTCACGAAGGAGTTCTTCACCAGCAGCCTTGCCGGCACGCTGCAACGTGTGGAAAATATAAGGCTTCGCACGCGACGACTGGACCTCTGGAATGGTTTTGCCGAAATCCTTTTGATCCTTCTCGAAGATGCCGGGGTTGAGGCGATCGCCAGTCTTGCTGGAGTCAAGGAGTGCGTTGAAACTGGTTTGAACGATTGGAATGTTATAATGACATGGGTAATTGCATAGCTCTCACATGTATGCCAGACGTTCAGACTTTGGGTGTTCGTACCCATGCTCATAAATTGCATAATCTTGCCAATTAGAATAAAGCCCGAATTTCGTGTCGTCAATATCAAACATCAAGATATCTGCAAAAGCTTTTTGCGCGTCCCTGGGAGCCAGAGTGGAAACACGCTCAGCAAACTGCTTTACCCGCTCCGGATGTTTCTGGAAGTTGTCATCCATAAAATTAGGCGGAATAGGTTTCACCGGTTTGTTCTTGAAGTGCTCTAGAAGGCTGCTCAAAAACAGAATGAACACCTTGTCTAGAAAAAGCGATTAAAAACCTGGAGACAATGGAGAATTTTGCTTACCGCCGTCATAATCTATTCAAACTCATTAGTGGTCATGGAAGTTCAACTAAAATAGTGAAAATTCACCGCCGCCTGAGAGCATACTTGCAAAGCTTTTTTCGCCTTTTGTGGAGACGATGAGGACATCCACCCAACGAGAGAGCTCTGGCCGATCCACAGCCATGACCTATATAGACAGTATTGAGATGACATTTATCGAAACCTAACTAGAGCGCGCTTGCCTTTTGGACATCCGAGGCTAAGCGAACCGGATATCTGGATATGACTGAGCAACAGATGAATGAACGGTTGACGGTAGTGGTCTTACCTTCCGAGCTAAAGTAGAAAAATCAATCAAGGAGCAGATTAAGCAAACAGATTGACATACAAGAACATTGCCGGTCAGTACACTGAAGACATCCTGAGTTTCTGAATTTATGATCGGGACAGAGGAACGATAATAAACCTCTCCCTCTTTCAGGACACCGAGGGGATCTAGTTTATTTAGCGACAATATCCGCAACGAAGGGCAACCTACTAACCAGGAACGATAAAGGCACTCAATGACTCCGGCAAAGGAATCGAAAATTTGTCAACGATAGATTCGATAGTCGCTTTAACAAGATATCGAATCTTATCTTTGAGAAGTTTCGAATCCTTTGGATGGAACCCAGCTTGTAGCAATTCCATGATATACTCAGAGAGCGACCCGGAAACTGAACCAATACTGTTTGAGATACCAACGAGGAGAAAAAAAGAACAACTAAGCGTACCTCCACTACTGCCACGTCCTGTATAGGACTCAGTGAGTCCCTCGCTTTCTGCAGGAGGAGCATCCTCGTTTCTTTCAATATCGATTTCCTCCCCTCTCCAATCCTGGCCGCCCAATCCCAATGCGCGACTCATACTTGCAGCCACCCTCGCCAATCTTGTCCTCGAGACGCTACCCATCCGATTGACGACGCTCCAAAGGACCTCCATTGCTTTGGGACCCTCCCATTTCATCAGCGGTCTCACCTCCTCAACCAACGCTTTCTTCATTATCTCAATCAGCGTAGCATCGGAGACACCGTTTTTTGATAAGTTCATGATACTTTGCTTCGAAAGGCTGACCGATGACGCGGGACTAGAGACTGAGAGCAAATCAAAAATCAGATGGGAACGATCCACAGGAGGCCGATAGACGATCTTTTGCTGGGAAAGGCGGATCCAAATCTTCGGCTCGAGGCTTCTATCCGTGGGATGTAGAATCCAGAGGCCTTTGGCTCCATAAACCCGCCCTTGAATGGCGACGGGGTAGCCGAGGCAGTTAAGGGCACGTGCGATGATTTTTAACGCGGCTTCATTGATGAAGCCACATCCGTCCGTTTTGGTATACTCAGCTGGAGGTTTGCCAGGTTCGAGCCAGGTGTCGGCTTGTTATACGTGTGAGTTACGGGATAAGTCAAATCAAAGCAAGGTAAACTCACCTATGTCAGGAATGATGAATATATCAATATTTTCCCCCTTAAACTCGACGACTGGTATTGAAGTCGAGAACGCCAAGGCGAAACGTGTGGCGTATTTGGTTATTGGCTTAAGAGGACGATATCAATGAAAATCTAAGAGAATCAGAAATCCAACAAACCTGGTTTACGTTGAGCTGCAAGGGATTGTGCCAATTGATGATATCTTTAAACGACCGCCGAAATTGATCACCGGCCCAATCAGCCGCGCGTCGTTCGTAATCCTCAGACGTCTCCACAAGATACACGGCATGATCCTTCGCAAAGAACGGCACAAAAACGCGACCACAAAGGACAAACTTATGTTGCATAAACTTCTTCAACTCCTTGTTCTCTCCGAAAATCAAGTCTCTAGGTATCTTGAGCTGCACGATTCTCCGAGATCCAAGAAAACGCGCAAGTCGATAAGAACGTTTATTCTCCATCGCTTCGAGGCGAATTCGGTATTTGCCTTTGTCACCGACGAGTTTCGCGGTCTGCTGGATTTTGCCGCCGTACCAGTCATTCTCGCTACCCTCAAGGCCTATAGGACCCAGTCCACGTCCCTTGTTCTCCATGATAGCATTCTGCTCACGGTCGAGCTCTTGCCTAGGAGAGGTGTAGGTATCAGAGCGAGGCGTAGGAGAAAAAAAAAATGGGGCATACCAAACAGAGTGTCCGGAGGCCGATGGAAGCTGGGTTTTATCGAGCATAGTGCTTCTCACCTTCCATGCCGTTTCGCTGTTGGAGCCATGGAGTCGTGGAATTTTCGCCTCGACGTCGGTCCACGACCAGTTTCCTTCAGTAATGCCGCGAGCAATTTCGTATTGGACGCCCCACGATAGCTTATGCCGGTCCATGAGACCCACAATATCCTTATCATGAGCGATGACGTATGACTCCAAATCTTGACCAAGTGGACCAGCGAGAAAGTTCTTGAGAGCCGCATCGTCGTCAGGAGGTGTAGGCGCTTGTTGTGTTACGGAGGTGCCCCATCCATTGTTTCGTCGGGATGGAGACGATGACGCTACGTCTGGATTGAAGACGTCCTTGACGGCCACGGGTTCTGGGCTGGTAGAAGATGATGACCCATTACTGGAAGGTAGCACTTTTGCTTTCGATAGTTTGCGATACTTAGAAGGAGAACTAGAGCTTCCGGCGGTAGGTGACTTGAAAGAAGAAAAAGATTCGACCCTGTCCCAATCAGACCCGAGGGATGATAGGGAGTTCTGGGCCGCAAGAGGCGAGGGACCGATCGAAGATGCCGATTCGGTATCGGTTAGGACTGTTGGGCACCTCCATGAGATTGATATTTCAAGATGAAATATGTAGAACATACACGATTCAACTAGTGATTTCATAAGTCAATGTCATAAGACAGGGAGACGAAGGGAACAAGGACATACCCTCCATCGTTTCGTCATCGGAATCACCCACCAGAATCACTGAGCGCTGTGTCTATAGAAATAAAATCATTCAATTGATCGACTCTCTTACTTTCAAATCGCTCACTTTGTTCTTTGTATTCCTCAAAGAACTGACCGATGCTCCAGGGAAAAGGTTCTTTGGGGTGATAGATTGGACGGGAGCTAGTGAACAAGGTAAATATGTGATTCAAGAGTGAATACGATCAAAGGGCCTACACGCGAGGCCCAACGACCCAAAAGCCTTGCGGACAGCGCTTGAGCGACTCTGTGGTGTGTACGGCTCAACGCTCTGCTTCTTAGATGGCGTCCTTGGTTCGGAAGGAGGCCAAGAGGTCGTGTATGATACTACAGCCGATGTATACGAGGCAGACCCAAAATTCAGGTGAAAAGTCAACTTACATCCGGCGGCAGTTGCATTCGGCGCTCTCGATCCGTTGGAAACAGATGTTTTGAGTTTAAAAGTTGAGAAGGACTCGGAGCTTGAGTGTGGTTTTGTTGCCTTCGCCGGGGAATGTTTTAATTCTAATCACTTATTTAGTCTAACTAGAGGTAAGTTGGGGGCCTGAAATGCCTACCCATGGCGTCACAAGCCCTATGTACTTCTTCGTCTGGCTCAGAAAAATAGCCATCGTAGTCGCTCTTCATAGACGCGTCAATCGCATATCATGATGATCATGATGGGCAAATTGGCAGAATTTGGCACTCACTTGAGAGGTCATGGCGGGTAACGATTGGTGAAACGGATGGGTGGGAAGGTATCGAGAGTTTATATACAAAAGGTTCTATAAATTGATATCGATTTGTAATGTGGAAAGAGGATGAGTGTAAGGACGCCCAACAAGCGCCTTTACAACAAGGTTCGGAAAGAGCCTCAGTAAGTTTGAGGTGAAATAATAATATGTTTGATTTTGAACCACGTGATATCCATATCAATCGTGACAATGTGACAGCACGCGTTTTGCTAGTTGTTTTCTGAACACAAAGAAGGGACTTCAAGACTCCCTAGGATGCCGCCGAGGAGGTCATCACGCTCGACGAGAGCCTCACTAGAACCCACAGAAGCTCCTGCACTTCCATCGAAGCGAAAAAGAGGCCAGACGGCCGAACCAGAAGTAGAACAGCAGGCGGAAGTCGCGAAACCTCCATCTAGAGCGCGAAGATCAACATCAGCGCAACCCGCAGCTGCTATAGAGAGGCGTCGTACATCAACGCGGTCTAGAGGATCCCTACCTGACGTGGCTGAAACAGACGATGAAGAGGAAGCTGAATCTGCACCGCCAGTCAAAAAGGCTCGTCCGTCATTGGAACCTCAGGAGGATAAGGACAGCGAGTTCGAGGAGGAAAGACCGAGGGCGCGTCGAACGGCATCTTTAGCGAAGCGAGGCAAACCACTGTCGGCTGGTCGCAAGCCTCCTTCCTCGACTCGTTCAGGCCGATCGTCGCGTGTTGCACCAACACCTGCTCCTGAAGAAGAGGGTGGCGAGGAGGAGGATAAGGAAGAGGAAGATGTGAAGCCCAAAATCGAGGATAATGATGTTATGCAAACATCAGACGACGAGCCTCAACCCAAATCTAAATCGCGGAAGACTGCAGCTTCTAAGAAGACAGCTAAACCATCCCAATCTCGAAAAGCTGCGTCGCGGACAATTGAATCTGATGAGGAGGGTCCGAGTGTCAATGGGCAACCACAATCGGCGCCGGATGCTCAAGCGGAAACTTCTGGACAGGCGACAAACGGGACAACTGAGGTGCAGCCAGACGCTCCAGCACAGGAGGAGGAGGAAGAGGAAACTTCCTTATTTGATCCTCCTCCCATGCCAGCTCCCTCTAGTCTGCCGCAAACCATGCCCCAGGAACCAGCTGGTCCTAAGCCTCGTCTGGTCATCCATAAGATGGCTCTTGTCAATTTCAAGAGTTACGCTGGGCGACAGGAGATAGGACCATTCCACAAGGTAAGCGTCTTTTTGTGACGACTGTTCTTCTTACTTACAACGTGTACAGTCCTTCTCTTCTATTGTCGGCCCCAACGGTTCCGGAAAGTCCAACACCATTGATGCGCTGCTCTTCGTTTTCGGCTATCGTGCTTCGAAAATGCGTCAGGGAAAACTCTCTGAGCTCATTCACAACTCTGCAAGATATCCTAACCTCGACGAGTGTAGTGTTGAAGTTCACTTTCGCGAGATCATCGACTCGGTACGTAAACTCAATACCTCACACCCCTATCAGCTCATTTAGCTACGTCTATATAGCCTGGCCCAGATGACTTCGAAGTCGTCCCGGGATCCCAGCTCATTGTCACATGGCAGGCCTTCAAGAATAATGCTAGTCGATACACGATCAATGGCAAGTCGAGTACATACACCGAGGTGCAGACCCTGCTCAAAGGACGTGGAATCAATCTGGACCACAACCGTTTCCTTATCCTTCAGGTATTTTTGTCTCTTTGATATGGTTTTTTGCTCACAACTAATCATTCATATCGCAGGGTG
>JAGGAR010008271.1:0-11427 GCA_017657315.1 Termitomyces sp. K1Ag
AAAAAAACTTGTAGGAGGATGTCAAGAGGTTTTTGAAGTCTAATGAAGAATCTCGATCATGGAGAGGGAGATGCGTTGTTGATATAGGCTTGGAATGCGGGCAGTAAAACTACGAAAAAGGCAGGTGGAGCTGCCACGTTTAGCGGAAGATGTCTATAGTATATGTAGATATGTGAAGCCTATTTCTCCAGGTCTGACGAGTTTGCACATCCCAGAGACTGTCTCTTCTAACTGTCATGGCCAAAAAACGCATTTCCGACCGGCCTTTACACTCCTCTGTTATCTCCCGGCTCGATCCAAGCTACATCAAGTTTCACAATGCAGAACTGCAGTACAGCAAGCCGCCGCACATTTCTGGATCCAGCCTAGGCTCGTTACCAGCCTGTCCATGTTCGTTATGCCTAAGCCCACGAACAAGTGGGCAGGCTGGTACCGAGCCTAACTAGAGCCACCTTAAGGGATCTGGCTGCAAGCCTATTACTTGGACTGGCGAAGACTCAGGATTTTGACTTGACACATGCGAAGACTTTATGTCCTGGGGCGCGGTTACGGATGATGAATGGCCGGAGTTCATCTTCATTCATGGAGTTAATACGCGCGCGACCTACCTGTTAATATCGGTAAATCAATGATGCACTCATATAGGCGGATGGACGTTAGGAAACATTAGTACAGGAGCGTCTTACACGACTCATCAAGCAGCCGGTATGTCAGTTCCTGAGTTACCTTCTTCATTTTTCTGTTCATTTTTTGGCAGGTGCTCGTGTCATGTGTTATCCGTGGATTATCGTCTTGCCTCCGAAAGCAAATATCCGCTGCCGCCGAAGATGTCGTTGAGGCTCTCGTTTAAGTTCTGCAGAAAGGGGAAGACACCCTCGGTAAACACGTCTCGAATAGCAGTTGATGGATTTTCCAGATACATCATCTTCTCTCTCTATTCCTACGGTTGTTACTAAGCTCACCGTCGTGCGTCCACAGCGGCGGAAACCTTGCAGCCATTCTTGCTTTCAAGGCCGTTGAACGCGTCCCACCCATTCCTCTTGTAATGCCGGTCACCGGCTCGTCGCGCCCATAATCGACAATACAGCCTCCGTTGATACTTTGGAGCGTGAATCAGCATCAGCCGGTCCTCAGCCCTGAGAAGATGCTGTGGCACCGTAAAAACTACCCAACAAGGTGATTGGATCAAGTGGGACGCGTCGCCGATCTTCGCGTCTCAGTGGCTCCTAGCAATGGTGTCAAGAGCGTGGATTGTAGTATCGGATGTAGATATACTCAGGGAGGGTTACTGTATGGTAAGAAGCTTAGAGAGCAAAGTGTTGATGTGGAGACGTTTGTATATGAAGGGATGCCCCATACTGTTGTCCTGAAAGCAAGTTATTGATCTCCTCTTCCCATTATAATAAGCAACTGCATCCTTTTCACAGGATAGGTATCGTTGGTTTAATCTACATCAATCTTTACGGGGTCGTGCCCCTTTCAGCCAGAATTGAAGGCGAAAACTCCAGAAACAGCAAACAGAGTAGCGCAAAATAAAAAGTTCGACGGACAATTTCTTACGGGGAAAGTAGTGTGTTATTTGAAGTTCCTGATACGTACTATACGGAGATCCCGACATGCAAGACCTCTATTGTTTCCTCGGTATCATCATCTCCACCCTGCATCAGGAATGAATGTGAGATAGAATCGACGCATGGAAGAAACAGACATACGAGAAGTACGAGAAGCCCCTCTTCGTATAGAAGGAATCCCTTGAAGCGAGTGAACCATGAGTCTTGAAAAGGAATATCAACCCCCACATAAGGCAGCTGACTCATTATGGGATATTTTATCCCAGCGATGACAGTTGCGGTAGTATCCAGCTCTATATCATGAAAGTCGAACTCGCTTGAACCGTCATTCCAATCTCGTACGACTCTCTTCACAGTAGAGGGGTTAAAATCTAGAAGCCGCGCATGTTGGCCATCCTCCTCCTCGTCCTCATCTGGATCCTCTACATGGCTGACAATGGCCCGCTGTCCAGCTGTAGTGGTGATCCAGCACAGAGATGCCTCGGAAGTATCAAACACGCGGGTGATAGAAGGTCCCCAGTCAGTCCAAGCTCTAGCTCGTTTCCCTGGCAGACGTTCAATGGTGAATGTACTGGGTATATAGTGGGATACACCATTTTCGTCTTCAGGTCGGTCGATGGTGCAAACTCTGAGCAGGGCACTGCGGTGAACATAGAGCGAATACGCGCCCTCCCCATGCTGACTCTGTATTCGTGCATTCAGGACAATGATAGCGTCTTCAGGATCGGGGTGATATGGTGCTTCCGAATACAGCATACCGCCAGGCATGGGGTTTGGTTCGCAGCGACAGCTGAAGTTAAAGATTAACGAACCAAAGCGGAGGGAGGGGAGAGCAAGGCATAGGAAGGGTTCCGTAGGCGGGAGCTTCGTACCGGTTGGAAGTTCCCAGACGTCTAGCGTGTTCAGATGATGATTTGGTAGAAGTATGACTGTCTGAGATAGGAAGACGAAATCATGGTACGTAAAATGTGGACGCTGAATGTTCTGAAAGGCGGTTAAGAAGGATATTGGAAGATATACAAAGACCTACCATTTTAAGTGTACCAGTCTTCCATTCGTATACTTGAAGAGTATTTGGGGAGTCAAACTCGCGGAATGCGTGTCTCATGACAAGAATTAGGTATTCTCCTACTATTTCAAGGAGAATAGCGGGCTTCGACGCCTGTGTCTCGCCGATGAACAATATGGGATTCTTAGCTAGGGGATGCGGGTTTCTTGTTGACAGTTCCAGAAAAGCGATCTCGATGATGCTCTGACTTGTTATCGTCGGATGCGGTGAGCTGTAGTTGAGATGAGTGAAGGAAACGATTCAGGAGAAAGTGAGCAGAGACGCACTAGGTTAGGATGGCAATGAGATTATGTTCGTAGACCGACACTCCAATATCCACCAGCGCTTTTGCAACATTCACTGTCTTCCAAGAAACCGTATCGCTCGATCCCGAGGGAAGCTGGCAGTAATGGATCAACCTCTTGCTCAGATCACCCCTGAAATATATCCTGCCCGTGAGGTCATAAATTCCTGAGGGAAACTTCACGTTCGGGATCGACTTCTGGAAGTCGACGTGCATGTGCAGCCAGCCCTTCTCGCTATTCTTCAGTAAAGCGAGACGTTCCGATGCTGTATGAGTACTGTGCACATTGCTTTCAATGCCGGCTAGGGCGGCGGCGAAGCGGTACTGAAAACCCTGAGAATCTTGTATCAACTGGCGAAATGTGGAGTGGGTTTGTTGTAGAACATAGAGTTCTGGCAGATCTAGGAAGCAGAGTACACGAAAAATAAGTTCTGGTGGCAAGTCGAAGAGGTGAACCGCCATCCTTGTAGGTCGGTAGGTCCCGGGAACAATGGCGTCAGCGGTCTGACGATCATTATGTCATGTGGAATCCGGGTTTGTTCAGAAGAAGATAAGATAAGATCGACAACTTACATACTACGACTCACAAGCAAGACGGCGTGAAGTATGAGCCTTGAAGAGTAGCAATACCTCGTCTTGAGTCAGAGTCCAACGAGGATACCAAAAAAAGCGTAGAAAGGCATTTGCAATTTTGGATTCGGGGAAGGGTACCAATAATAGTGTACTTGATGATAGTTTTTCTAGTGCCCGATGATCACGAAATTACCTGAAATTACTCAGCCCAATCATGATATATAAGTAGTTAGCGAATCCTATACCCCATATAATATCCGTGCATTCTCCCTGGCCTGGCGCATTACCCGCTCCGTAGTCCAGCCAGTTCCTGCAACTCGAGCAACAAAAGCGGCCGTCCACGGAATCATTGCAGCGTGACTAATTGGAAGCTTGCCCCTAACCGCCTTAAGCTTTGGTGCATTGTAAACATTAGAAGGAGTCATGAAAGGCGCGTCTGTTTCGAGCACGATCCGAAGTGGTACATTAGGCGACTGTGTAGCCATGCGGCGGACGACCGCGGAGGTATTCTCGTTGGAAGAGTATGTGATGATACCTGTGAAGAATGTCGGTTTTACAATAAGACGAAAGAGGAGGATGGGTTACCGGTGATCCCTATGTAGAGGTTGGAGAAGTGATCGAGTAATCTCTGGGCAAAGCCTGGTGAATCAGAAAAACAGTGTACATGGATCTGTGCAGTAAGTCAGGATTTCACTGACAATATGATGAGGGATACAATGACTTTATGGTCTGTTGGGACTTCTGCTTTAAGTATGCGTTCCATGTCAGCGTTTGCTTCTCGTGTATGTATCGTAAGAGTTTTTCCAAGGTGCACAGCATGGCGCAACTGGCGTATAAAGACTTCTTGCTGGACATCGTGCGGCGAGCGGTTATAGTGGTAGTCGAGTCCTATTTCTCCCCAGCTTACACATCGAGGATGTTCCATCGCTTCGAGGCTGTCGAGCATCAGATAAGCTCGAGGTATGTCAGAATTAACAGTTATGGATCACGTACATATCTTTCTCGACCTCGTCAGTATAGAACTTTGCATCATGCCTGGAAACTATCAATGAGAGACTAGTCCCAGATATCTAAACACCATTCTTACGGGTGGACGCCTATAGCATTTGCGTCAGATTGTCATCTTTGGGAGGAGCCCAACATCAACGAACCAATTGCAAACCAATACTCCATCCCACCGAAATTCCTCATCCGAGACTCTGGGGTCAAGGCACCATCGGCGAATGTCTTCCAGCGCTTAATGACGGGCGCCTCACACCACACATCCACGATTGCTTCTATGTGCCGCCCAGCATACATGGCCTTGACAAAATCTCGGATATCCTTGTACTTTGGATCCTTGTACTTGCTCAGATAAGCTGCATGGGTATGCGCAAGATGCGTGTGCGTATCCACAACAGGGTAAGTAGAGGGTGGTTCAGGTAGTAACAAGAACTCCTCGGGCGCTGTTTCGGGTTTTCGACGACCTGCTGGCTTGTTTGTCGAGTTGAATCTCGGAGGTCCATCTAGAGTTCGGGACATATTAAGGGGTCTGGGGGATGAAGAAACAAGGTTTCAAGAGAGGGTGACAAGTTCGAAAGATGGTGATACTATGAGCCTCCACTGCCCGTGAAGTCGCCTATCATGATGACCGTTGATAGCCGTTGACTCATGACTTGTCGCTGATGATAAGATAAGATATTCCGCGCATTCCACATGGAGTTAACGTCATGACTCGCAAATAAGCGCTCGCGGCTCGCACATGTTCCTATGGACGGATACTTACTTCCGCCTGGTCTAAAGAGAGAAAAAAAACAAAGAGGGGAGGAACATGTCGCTGACAAGTGGCCTATTGGGGCGGCAAGAACGGCGAGCCCGTCATGATCTCTGGTTTATGTTCCAGACCCGGACACCCGCGGTTAAACGTCATCATATTACAAAGTCCTCGATTGCGCCTTTGACAATATCTTTTCATTGAAGTATCTACTACGGGTGACGGACAGTCATTGGAGCTGAATTCTGTGCCGCTTTGGACCCCTATTGAAACCTACTAGTAACTCGCTTAGTCCGTCGCCTTGCCGTTGCCTACACCGTTGAACTACTATGTTCTCTTCGGTTGTATGTTCGGTCTACCGTTTAAACGGGACATCTGCCGAAATGTGACGTATGCTGAATCATACCATCAACATGATGTGGGGCGAGCGGGCTAGACGCTTCGTATGTGTACTTGGAGTTTCCCTTGGCATAACCGTGACGGCACAACCTCGAATATAAAAGCCAGACTGTCCGCCATCATACACCAGCACATTCACTCTCCAACCTTACTCTCGATCTCAACTTTACGCTCTGCGCTCAGCTCTTACCATGGTTCTCAAGCTCTACGGTTCTCCCTTCTCTACCTGCTCAAAACGCGTTGCCACTGTTCTGCATGAGAAGCAGGTTCCCTTCCAATTGATCGAGATCAATATGGCGGACCGGGAGAACAAGTCTACTGAGTACTTGAAGATTCAGCCTTTCGGCCAGATCCCATATTTAGTGAGTCTCTAATCTTTTTGCAGCCTTATGTCCAGAGTGATCAATCATAACTTATAGGATGACGATGGATTTGTCGTTTACGAAAGTCGAGCTATATGCCGCTATGTTGCCATGAAGTATACCGACCAGGGAACGAAATTGATCCCTACTGACCTCAAAGGGATTGCCATCATCTTTGAGCAGGCCGCCTCCGTTGAGAGGAGCCACTTCGATCCTCACGCCGAAGGCGCCATTGCCGAAGCTATCTACAAACCGTGAGTGTTTTATTTATGTCAACGTTCTACAGAACGCTAATCAACGATACATCACTAGATTTTTTGGGAAAGCTCCCGATACTGCTGTCTTCGATGACCACATCAAGACGTTGAACGCTAAACTCGACGTCTACGATTCTATTCTTAGCAAGCAGAAGTACCTCGCCGGTGATGTATGCTCCGTTCATGCAGTTTATGTTCCCCTCTGATAATTATCAAATTATAGGAGCTCACTCTCGTTGATTTATTTCACCTTCCATTCGCTGCTCTACTTCCTAAGGCCGGAAGTAATGTTATTGAGACTAAGCCAAACGTGGCGAGGTGAGTTGTAAACCACCTCTGGTCTTAATAGGACCTCATAGTTTCCACAGGTGGTATAAAGAGCTTTCTTCCCGCCCATCTTGGAATGCTGTCAAGGATCTCATTAAGAGCACCGCCTAGATCAATTGTGGAATGTATATTTGGTAGAGTATCAGTGACTTCAATCTTCCTAGTCATATGCTTCTCAAATCTACATTAGAATTTAGCAACCATACTTGGTGTACATTGTGATCGTGTACTAACGTACTTGTATACTATCAGAATTCGTTCTATATCTTTATTCTTTGGTTAACCTACCTTTTCATAAAAAGGAAGGCTTCAGTTGATTTGCGCCACTCCAAACGACTTCCTAGCCTCATTTACTGCCTCCCGTTCCATCCTCACTGCTCCCTCCCACCTTCTATCTTCAACCTCCTTCGCACAAATCTCTGCCTCCTCCTTTTCAATGTCACCTTCAAGCAGCTGAACCGCGTCCCAGAGTTTCCTTCGCTCCTGGTCGAGCTCATGATCTTGTGCGAATTCTTGAGCGCGTGAGCGTAAGGCTTCACGGCGAGTTTGAAGCGCATTACGCTGAGCGGTGAGGCGTTGGTGCTGAGCCAAGAGATCTGTGAAAAGTGGAAGTGCACCGGTATCTCGAAGGTCAAGGGTTGGCTGAGAAGTGCGAGGAGAAGACGCAAGTTTGTCTACGTCCATGGATTCAGCGACCAATGCTGAGGTTGGTTCATATTGAGTGATCTCAAATTCCGGTGTGATTTGTTCGATGCTTGCCGGTTTGGACTTTCCTGGTCCGTCAGTGGAGGCTTTGCCTATATGGCTAGGTGTTCCTTTGCCTTGGAAATCAATATTTATGACCCATGGTGACATCGAGCCCAAGATAACTTCGTTCTGCTGGCTAGTGCTTCCTTCCGCGTAAGCAGTTTTTGAACAAGAATTCTTTTTTAAGCTTTCCCAAACGTCGTCATCGTTGGTGCAGGAGGGAGAAGTCAAGGCTGATTTTTGGCGCGTCTTTCTTTCCTCTTTGTTGTCCTCGGCTGAGGTTTTGAGGGTGCCGAAAGGAATGGTCAAAGTGTTTGCGGGGCGTAGAATTGGACTAAACCTAGCCTCTTGAGGACTGCGATGTGGATCATTACCACATCGCTTAAGAACTGAAGCGCGGGCTACACTGGGTGCCGGAGCACAAGTGAAGTGTTCGTCTAACGCCCTGAGGCGAGGTGATGCGAATATGTCGGGAGGGATCTCTGTAGTGCAGGCACAATTATTTGTGTTCGCTGTAAGAAGGGGTACAAGTGGAGAAAGTCGTGAGACAGGCTTAGAAATGGGTCGCAAGAAATCGTTCTTATCCTTTTTGGAGATTTTATTGAAACGAGGAAGCGGAACTGCCGCACGTCTGTTACCTCCATCAGCAGCATCACCAGCGGGGCTCCTCGCCCGTTTTCGAGAGGTGACATCGCGAGAATCTTCACGAACCATCGTGGAGGTGCAGAGAGGTCTTAAAGGAGTCTTTGGTGTACTGCTACGGGCACGCCCTTGTCCTTTATCTGGGGGGGTCAGATGTTTCACTTCACAAATTAGATTCTTCCGCCTTGTACTCGCCAGAGTGACTATGGAGCATTTCCCATTGAGCTGAATAAGCCTCCTCCTTGTCTTGCTTGGAAGAATTTGACCCCTCCATCATCGGAAATCGCAGAGAACGGCATGAAGGAGTGAAACAAGATCGGACAACAGTTTCCAGCATATGAAACAGCGCTCTTATGCACGTGCCAATCGTGGCGCGTAAACAATGCGACAACAATTTTCTGTCTAATTGAGGCAGCAGAGTCAAAGGGGCGTACAACTTTCACGCAACAAAAGGGTAGATATCAAAATGAACAGCATCCCTGAAGATAACGTTAAGTACTTACAGTATACTACAGATCTCAATCTTCAAACCTACCTCCGCAGCGTCTTGAGCGAGGGACGGGCTGAAGAGGTAAATGGCTAATATCCGTAACCACGAGAAAGAATATATGTGCGTGGACAGACATGTATTGGTGCAATATTCCTTGATCTATTAGTCAGATGGTGGTAGTGACACTTCTCCGTGGGAGGGCACCTGACTCCGTTTGTTTTGGTCTCCGTCAGGTTACCGCCACCCTCGGGAATCTGGACACAACATAAGTAATAAGTAAAAATGCTGACGCTGTGTTCCTAGATAGAAAGACGATCATGATCAGGAAGGAACATAAGATAGAAAGGGAAACTTACATTTCGCGCTGCATAATTGTATTGCATTCGTCATCGAGCTTCTCTATGTACACCTGAAAAGCGGCAGAATCCGAGACTTGATCATGAAAATTTCAGATTCTGTGGAAGATTATGAAAAACAATTACACTGACACTTTCGCTAGTGGTGGAAATTTTGTCGAAAAAAGCATCTGTCGGATTCTGTCCAAGCAAGGATTACGTGTTTGATGGCGCCTGGAGAGGATTTTCAGGTCGACAGGTTCATCGTATCATTTTCTGCAGGGAAACAGGCAGCGAGTAGCAGTTGTAGCCAAAAGGTCACCATCCCCTAAAATATAGTCAGTGATCATGGTCGTCGGTGTGTTCAGTTAACACACATACTGGTGTGAGCGAAGAACATGGAAATCCAAGTAAGATCGAGCCCGAAGAGATTTCCACACTGAAGCTCAGATACGGTTTGGGCGCAGAATCAAGAGGCATGAGAGCACAAATTAGCACCGGTATTTGTCAAAAGAAAAAATCAGAATCAAATCGTCCGCCCACTGATCTCCGTTCACGTGACAGCGCGTTTAATTTGACAACGGAACGCGTAACGAAAGCGTAAAGTATTTAAGATTAAGGATAGGTACACAATGATCACTTATTGTTCAATACCCTATGATATCAGGTTATATTCTCAATACAAACAGTTTTTATTATTTGGATTGATATCGGTTCATCATCCTTCTGTACTTATC
Organism: Termitomyces sp. K1Ag; assembly: GCA_017657315.1. Lineage (NCBI taxonomy): Eukaryota > Fungi > Basidiomycota > Agaricomycetes > Agaricales > Lyophyllaceae > Termitomyces > Termitomyces sp. K1Ag. Next base: position 9,546 of record JAGGAR010008271.1, read on the forward strand.
GTAAGCCGTTATACGGTTATTCTCGCAACAAAATTAACAAAAAGGACACCAAACATCCATGCACCTTTCACATGGTCGACAACAGCATCCTTGTCTTACTCCTCACCAACCAACCTCCTAACCTCCCCAACCTCTTCCTCTCTCTTTGTTACTGCTGCTTCCATGCGCTGATCCTCGATCTCCATCGCAATGACCTCTGCCTCCTCCCTCTCAACCTCTCCCTCAAGTACCTGCAATGCATCCCAGAGTCTCCTTCGTTCCTCTTCAAGCACCTGCTCCTGGCATAGAAATTGCACGGCGCGTGTGCGCAAAGCAGAACGACGCGTTTGCAGCTCCTTACGTTTAGCCATGAGATTTTGCTTTTGGGCAAGGGTATCTCCAAAAGAAGGAAGTAGAAAGATATTCACAAAAGGGTTTTCGGGAGATTGCGAAGGAGCTGAATCATCGCAATCCATATACACAGATTCGACGAGTGGTGGGGCTCTGATGTATCAATAGGAGGATCGGTCTTGGGAGCTATGTTCACAGAACTAGTAGAAGTAATACAAATCATCGCGTGTTTCTCAGAAATTGTTTCACTGCTAGAAGTAGGGGTCTTGTCAGCTTCCCGTGAATCCAGTGCCAAGTCAGTCTTTGATGCTCTCTATTCGCTCCATCAGAGAGGCGTGTCGACGGAGAGGCAATATCCTTTGTGCACGTATGACTGCAATCAGGGTTCAAAGAAATGACAGACATTATAGGTGGGTCTGAGCTCGAAGAGACTGAGGGATTGTAAATATTGGAAGACTGGTACGCGAGACGAATAGTTCTATACCTGGAGCATCTTGTTCGACATTTGTTGCATTGACAGAGGTCGGCTATAAACGTGAAGAGTCTGAAGTATCTGTAAGTATTACAAGATTGTCACGGGAGACAAATAATTTTGTACCTGGAACATTTATGGCACTTGAGGCTGATCCAAATGATATTCTGGAGGAAAGCACCGTATTTGAAAGGTAGTTGGGGATGTGAGATCGGGCTTCGATTGAGATGATACCTCGTTGCATGTCGAAGAGGTTACTTTCGATGTTTCCAATTCTGTGGCATCAAGAATTCGAGAACCAGAGTCTAGGTCCGCTCGGGGTCCACCAGTATCACCTTTGACGCGTTGACGGCTGAAGTTGAAGTTGATGTCACAGTCGGGATTGAGTCCTTGATGTCATGTGCTGATCTCACCACTGTCGGAATGGGGTTATCTTTGGCAGAGGCCGAAACGGGCACAGCGCCACCTTCAATCCTCGTGGTATAAGGAAAATCTGCAGCCAAAGCCGACCTCGAAGATTTTATCGTCTTTTCAGTTGTGGACGAGGTGCGCCTGTATGGAGTAGAAGGCGTAGAACTTAGAAGGGCGCTCAACAAATCTTTCATCACGGTAAAAATCGGTGGAATTGGTGAAAGGAACTGGTTTTCTTGCAGCAGAGGAGGTAGGGGGGGGTTGTGAATCCGATTGAAATGCAGTAGTGGTAACTCTCTTTACAGAATTCCATTGACGCGAATCGAACGGCGGCTTTGGTTTCGCTTGACGTGCAGCGATTGCGGTTGTCCGCGAGTAGCCATGAGGGCGTTGAGCTTCAGCTGATGAGGGATGCCGAGCCGCAAGCTCAGGCACGACTTTTCTATGAATTGTATGATTCGTATCTTTGCGTCGAGAATTGTATCGAGGAGAACGTGACCGAGAATAAAAGCTTTGCCGATTGTCGGTCTCTATTGACTGATTATAAGGAAAACGACACTTAGACGCGTCTGATGTTGCTATAGAAGGTTGGGGGATGGGGGCAGGTACACCGACATTGGCGCAAGCAGAATTTCCATTGGATGTCTGGTGTGGAGGAATTGATGGCTG
>JAGGAR010008272.1:0-11399 GCA_017657315.1 Termitomyces sp. K1Ag
AATCAATCCTTTCATTGGTTCACGAGGTCTGATTTCTGAGTTTCGGTCTGTTTGAAATAAGTTTTGTCTCTGTTCACGGTCCCTGCATACGCTCATACTCTCGACTGTGCCTACAATCCCTGCGTTCACCCAAGCATTAAGCGCTCACCGCTTATCACATTGGCTAAAGTCTATCAGACTGCGGAGCCGATCTCCCAGTGTAAGCTCTCACATCCCCTTTCTTGCTTACAGCTCTTTTCTTAGGTTTGAGGCCTTCTCTCAAGCTCTATTACCGAACGACAATGACCCGAGGACTTTCCGCCATCTGAGGTTCTCTCCCTCTTCCTCACTGGTATGGTGCGATCAAACTCACGCCACCAAAGAAATATGAAGAAGAAGCAGACTCCCATAAGTACTTCAAGTTTGTGTCCTAAAGCACTGTGTATTGCAACAAGGGCCAAATTCCAGAAGAAGACCAAATACAAAAATTATCTTATTTTTTGAAAAGAGAAGCATACAAGTTTTACATCAACAAAGTTGCCATGAAAAAATATAAATAGAACTTACCAAGATTTATGAAAGGGCTATTTAATTACTGCTTTTTGCTAAATTATAGGCTAAAAAAATAACAGAAGTTAGAACAATTTAAACAAGGATAGTTACAAGTAAGGCCTTATGCCGCTGAGCTTAAAAACATGTACCAAATCATTGGCTATGCCCATAAGAGAGAAAAGGTCAGAAAGCTATGAACTGGACTCCAACTACAACTCCAGCAGAAACTATTTGAAAATGGCTATGACCTAGAACATTCAAAATGAGGGAAGATTGTTGATGTTGCCAAAATATATGAAATTGCTCATGAAATGGGTCTTGGAAATGCTGGTAGCCAGCAGAATAATTGAGAGACTCACTATGACAAGAATAGAGGGGTCACCAAAATCACGGAATAACAGAACAGTGAGGAAATATCTTCTCAAGGGCCAAAGGCTAATCTCCACTCAATCAAGAACAATGGCAACGGTCAAAGTCACAAATATAATCTTGAACATAAAAATAAGAGCACTGAAAAAAAAACAAGCCTAAACCAAACTGACTCTCAGAAACAGAAATGGCTAGGTATAAGACAGAGGGACATTGCTTTAGGTGCAGAGAAACTGGCCATTTGTCTCACATGTGTCCTGACAATGATAAAGTCAAGTCTTCTGGTTCTGGATCATCAGATGTTTGAAGTAACAATATTAGCTTCAACCTCTCAGAGACAGAAGAATTAAGAAAATTTGGTGGAGCTGAGATGCACACTTCTGGTATCCACTTCCAAGCCACTGCTGTTTTATTTGAAGGAATAACAGTAAGAAAGGCACCTCGAGGTAGATCGCATTGGAGGCATTCTAAAAAGGCAAAGCAAAACTCAGAGCCTCCAATCAGAAGGATCCTTGATGATTGAGTAAAAGTAAATTGCCAAGACCTAGAGCTTGAGAACTCCAACCTTACTAAGCTGATGAAAGAACCATATTTCCTGCGTGTGGCCTACATCTTGAAGTCTCAGCAACCATATCCAGGAGATGAGAATTACAAAAAACTAGAAAGAGAGAGGCAATTCTACGTACAACTAATTGAGAATAGTAACTATAAAATCTATGACCATCTCATCAATAAAGAAAACATGATTATGGATAAACAAATAATTGAAACTGAGGGCTCGCATTTTATAGTATTTGTTTATATAGCTATGCTGGCAGGACTATGAATTAATGTCAATGAAATTTGCTGATGGCAAAGGAAACAGGAAATAGAATCACCTCAAATAGCCTGCATTTTTGAAAAGGGATACTCACGATTTAAAGCCTTGAAAAGAAGCACCAAACTAAGAAAGTTTTCAATCAAAGAAGTAAAAAGCAAAAACAATGAAAGGTTTTATGACATATATGATAATAAATTGAATACTAGAACTCTAATTAGTGCAAATCTTATGGAGAGAAATGAATTTAACTTATAAGAATGGTATTGCAAAAGGATATGGTGCAATGCACGTGTACTCAGTCATGCTAAGCATAATATATGAAGAAATCTAATATGCCTCAACATACAAATGTTGGAGGACTTGAAGAAAACCAACAGCGAGCCATAGCGTGAGGAGTTTGAAAGCTTGATGAAAGGCCTTCTGAAAGACCTGAAGAACTATGAACCTGGAAGCAAATCCAGTGAGGATCTTCAGGTAAATGCTATAAAACCAGCCAAAAGGAACATAGAGAAATGACCTATGATCAAACAAAATACTTTCATGCCAAGAAATTCTTCTAGAATGATACCTGACCCAGTGGTGATCGAGATTGACATAGATGGTCATCCTGTCTGAGCCATACTTGATTCGGGCTCCTTAGGTGATTTTGTGTCAACCATGCTCGTTGATCAATTAAGATTGAAAAAGACTAACTTGGTCTCACCTCTTAATATTCAAATAGCCGCTCAAGGCTCCTGATCAAGGATAAACTACTCAGTGAAGGCCTGTATGAAGTATCAAAATATTAATGAAGTTAGGAAATTTGATGTAATAAATCTATCTGGATATGACGTGATACTTGATATGCTCTGATTCTTTCAGCACCAAATGATAGTGAGTTTAAATCCGGCACAAGTTATTGTTGAAAGCAACAAATCAGTAGAAATGAGGGATTTTGAAGTACAAAGATTAGCCTTCTGATCAATGCAAGTTTACAAGGAGCATCTGGAAGAAATGCAAAAAAACCTACTTGATTATGCTAAACCTATTTGCAAAAAGGTGTCCGATGTTCCCCTACCCCTGCTTTGTGCAATTAACTACATAATATCAATGATTGATGAAAATAAAGTTTATTCCTAGCAACTTTCAGAGTGTCCTGAAATATTATTACCACAATGGACTGAGAAAAGAGATTCATATTTAAAGATGGAACGTTGAGAAATAACTTTAATTAAAGCTCGGCATTAATGCTATATATACCAAAGCCTGGGGCCCCTCCTCATCTAAGGATTGTTGTGGATCTTTGTGAAAGAAACACAAACACTAAGAAAATGAGTTTGTCTCTTCCTGATATGAAAAGAATCTTGCAACGTGCAGCAAGAGCAAAATATCAGTCACTGATTGATAGCCAAGATGCTTACAAGCAAATCCAGGTGATACCTGAACATGTAAGTCGAACAATGGTTAATATGCTGAGTGGCACCATGGTTAGCCATGTAGTTCAGCAAGGAGATTGTAACGCTCCTGCCACTTATCAGGCTCTTATGAATTACTTGTTTGCTGAATATATTGAGCGGTGGGTGGATATTTATCTGGATGACTGGTTAATATGCTGAGTGGCACCATGGTTAGCCATGTAGTTCAGCAAGGAGATTGTAACGCTCCTGCCACTTATCAGGCTCTTATGAATTACTTGTTTGCTGAATATATTGAGCGGTGGGTGGATATTTATCTGGATGACATTGTAATATATTCTGAATATATTGAGCGGTGGGTGGATATTTATCTGGATGACATTGTAGTATATTCTGACAGCCTGAAGGACCACATAAAGCATGTAAGGACTGTGATAGACATACTGAAGAGAGAGAAACTTTATCTCAGTGAATCTAAAATCAAGTTACTAACTAACAACATTAAAATTCTGGGACGGATAATTGATAACGATGAAATATGTATGAATCCAAACAAAGTCAATGCTTTAGTACAATGGAAGGTGCCTACAAGTTGTGACTTATTGAGAGGATTTCTCGGAGCAGCAGGTTATCTGACATATGACATAAATTGTGTCAGGATTCCAATGAGAATATTGCACAACTTTACCAGTGACAGTGTATCATTCCATTGGACTCATATGCATCAGCAAGCATTTAGAGAGGTAAAGTCATTGGCTATAAAATGTAAGGATCACCATCATGTACTGCTAGACTATGAAAATGGTGCTGCACCGATAAATGTTGTAACCGATGGTTGCGTGATAGGTGTGGGTGGCCTGGTGAGCCAAGGCTGTGATTGGAAAACAGCACAGGTGGCGGCATTTTACTTGGCCAAGCTGAGTGCCACCCAGCAGAACTACCTGACACATGAAGTTGAAATGCTGGCTGAAGTCAAGAAAATGATGCAATATTGAGACATACTGCAAGGAGCTCGATTCCGCTAGTATACCAACTATAAGAAATTGATTCATCTCCTAAAACAGTATGACTTATCAGCCCGACAGACTAGATGGATGGAGAAACTGTCAATGTTTGATTTTGAAGTAATCTACATATCTGAGTCAGAAAACATTTTGTCTGATGCACTCTTGAAGCTATACTCCAATGAGTCTTCCAGAACTGTGCATGCAAAGGCAAAATATATGGAATTTGATGGCTTCACTGAGAATAAGTTAGTACTCCATGGCATGGCTGCACCTATATTATTGAGCATTGAGGAAAAAATAGTAAGCTATGAAAATGGAGAAAGAATGGAAGTGAAGGCCAACCTCTTAACATGGAGTATGGCATGACAAGTGAAAGAAGAGTCCTGTGATCACAACTTGGAAGGCACTGCAACAACTCTACCATTACAACGGTCTGCTTGCTTTGCTGATAAAGTTCCTCACTCACACAAAAGAACAGAAGGTAGGAGTAGTGACAAAGGACAGACTTAGCAGAGGAAATCATAGCATAGCCACAGATCATCTAATTAAGGGATAGCTAAGCCATCTGACCTGGAAGTAAACAATGACATGGCAAACAAAGTCATGAATGCTACTCAAATACTATCTGGTGTCAATATCATGAAAGCCATGAAATACAAGTGCAAATATGATACGCTGCTTGTCAAAATATACAAACAGCTTGAGACTCATTGAAATTTTGAAGTAGATGTGGAGCAAGGGTATGTGTACCTAAAAAAAAGTAAGCAGAAACTGTTATGTATACCAAATGGCACTATTAACAATTGAAGCATCAAAGAAGTCATAATTAATGATGCACATTTACTTCTGGCACATTTAGGTGCATGCAAGACTTATGAATATCTTAAAAACAATGTGTAGTGAAAATTCATGGCTAATAATATTCGATTTTACTGCAAATCTTGTGTAACATGTATAAGGTCTAAGCCAAACAATCAAAAACTTTTTGATCTATTAAACTCGTTAAACATACTTGCATCTCCTTGGGATACAATTAGAATAGATTTTGTAGGACCTTTATCTGAATCCTGTGACAGAAACGCTAAATATGATTCTATAACAGTGATCATCAACTTGCACTTCACAATAGTCCACTTAGTACCAAGCTAAACTAATTACAAAGCTAAAGAAATAGCTGAATTAATATTTGTGAAAATATATAAACATCATAAATTATCTCATGCTATTGTAAATGATCATGATAAATGGTTTACAAGCAAATTCTGGCAAAGATTAAATGAGTTGATAAGTACTCAATTAAACATAGCTAGCACTTATCACCCCTAGTTGGATGGAGCCACTGAACGTGCAAATTGAACCATTGGTCAGATGCTCAGATTTTGCATCAGAAATGATCAAACAGACTGGGTACAAAGGCTACCCACCATTGAATTTGCAATTAACTGTGCATGATCTGGAGAGTACAGGGTACACATCCTTCTTCTTGAACATTGGACAGATGCCTCGCACTTTTATCTAGAACAGCAATGAACCAGCCAAACAAAAATACACTGAAATTAAAGAATTTGCTGAGTGCCTTAAATTAACAGTCATGGCTTTTCATGATCACATTATCGCCACTAGGATCAAGCAAGTTTGTAATGCCAACAAGCGATGACACAAAGTTGGCTTTAATGAAGGTGATTTTATATACATATTCACTAAGAACATCTCAATAACAAAAGATTTAGCTCAAAAATTAGTCTCAAAATATATTAGATCTTACTGAATCATTACGGCACTAAATAATGAGTCATTCAAGATCAATTTGCCTTAAAACTTGCACTAAAAGGAAATTCACAATGTATTTCATGCTTTGCTTCTTAAAATCCACCATCTTAATGATGACCGATTATTTTTAGGACAAACTGAATCTCAAATATTTGAGCTGGATGATGGTGAGCAGGAATGAGCAGTAGATAAGATTTTAACCCATGCAAGCTGTAAGAAAAGAGCTGTATTTAAGATCTTCTAGAAAATTGAAGATAGATCATCGCTTCCATACAATTAGGTCAGCAACTTACATGCCTTAAAGAAGTATTTGGAAGCCTATAGTGCAGAAACAATTGTGGATCTCAAGAAAGGTTCAGGCTCAGTTCTAAAAGATGACCCTCAAGTATTTCTAAGAATTATCAGACTCTGTAACAGAAATATTGTTGTGTCTCACTCACTTTCTGACATTATCATGGCTCTTAAGCATAATACTGCTGCTGCAAATTCTTCAGCTAATGTCATAGAAGACGACTTTGTGCCCTCTACTCCAGCTGCCGCATCCTCAAGCACTAATAATGATGGCACCACCAAACTCACTGTGTCGGTGCCTCAGAGATTTCATGTCAATAGTCAGTTCTTTAACGCCTTTAGAATCAATGCCAACCCAATTAGGAACAATGCCTACTTGTTTTGACACCGAAATTCTGATGACTTCTATTACATTTGAGCAAATGAGAAGCTGACTGTTGAAGTCCTAAAATATCTGATAAAGAAGTTTCTCATTTTTGAAGCCATAGTAAATTTCGTTAATTATATCATGTACAATGCTAATTGGAGCACAAAAGCTCATACACATATGCAAATGAACACTTATGAGGTTGTGATCAATACTATTGATAATGAAGTTAATGTTCCTGCCAGCTTCAAGAATTGGGCTGAAGCAATGAACCGGAACACCACCTGCTCCTGATCTATTGTCACTTACAACTGAGCCTTTTGCATATGAGATTGGCCCTCAGCAATTACTCCTAGCACTGCAGGCCAAAGAGATTGTTGTTAACTTGCCAACTGACTATGAGATTAAGAACCTTGGCGGTGTCTTTGATAGGTTTTGCAATCACACTATAAGACAGTTCAGTGATAAAATCTTGATGAGGCATGTTAACGCTTTTTAGGAGCTCACCTTCACACAAGTTAAATTAAGGAAATGATATCACTGCTATTGCAGAAAATACAGTGACTTAGAGCTATGATGTCTTGATTGTTCACCAATGATTTCCTCTCATTGCCTGCTTTATTCAAATTTGCAAAGCACTTGCTTATCAATTTTTTCATGCATAACACAGTAGCACTAAAAATGGATTAAGCCATACATTGTCTCTAAATGAAGCTAAATATCTGGGCTTATTCTTTTCTAATTCATTATCACTTGCAATCATGTCTGTGTACTTTTGAACTTGCTCTGACAGACTATTGCAGCACTATTTTTCAATTTGGACTTCAGAATGCAAAGCATCAGCCAGCAGTCTTTGTATTCCTTCAATTCTAATCAATTCTTATTCTTGGCCATCTGGTGCAATCAATCAGACCCTCTCTGATGGCTAGTGACTTTCACCTACCTCATCACATATCTTCTTCACCTCCTTCTTGTCTTGCTTCCTGTAGCATTTAGTTCAATCCAGCTTTTCTTGGGCTAGAGCATGAACAGCTTCCTGTTGAAAGTTATCAGGCCTCTGCAGCTGGTCCCAAGCTGAGGACACACCACTAATTGTTCAACAAACTTTTTAGACCAATTAGTCTTTGTGAGCTTAGTTGCAAAACTAAATCTGCTGCTGTTTGGTCTTTTCAGCTTGTTATAGAGCTGGAATATCTGCTTGATAGTGCCTCTGCAGGCTCGAGAGGCCTCAAAATTTTGAAGAGGCTTTGTGGTCATATTTGCTGTCAATATTTTGAGCTTCCATAGTCTTTGCTGCATCTGAATTGTCTGATCTAAACTCTATATATGCTGCAATTGGCAGGAACAGTAGATGTGGAAGTGCAATAAATTTGATTTAGGATAAGGAGAGGAGAAACAGTCTCTCAATGTGAAGTTTCATTGCAATTCTGCTGAAGGCTGCATTCTTCTCACGATGATTTTATACTTAAGCATCTTCACAATCATGCTTTAAAATTTAGCCTTCTTCATTTGAAGCTTTGAAGTGCTTTCAGAGCAAAGCCTTTGTTTCTATTTATTATATAATCCTTTTAGGGCCACATAATCTTTCTTTTCACTTGCTCCTTGCTATTTTTCTTTACTATGTCCAATCTCTAAGTATAACCATTATTTGTGCTGATGAGATGTTGCTCATGCTTTTTTCTCTAAAGCAATCAATACCAATTTTGCTATGAGCTCAAGAGCAAAGGTCCAATTAGCTTTGTTATTTTTAATTATGAGACCACACTTGTGTTCATTGGTAGTAAATCGCCTGCTCAAAGCTTAATATTCCTATTTTTAAGCATTCTTGTTTTTCAAGTGATGACAGCCATGTTTGGATATATTCAGCAAAAAACTTCGCCCACATTCAAACTTTCCACAACCTGGTCTGAGGCAAGGTCATTACTTTAACATCTGCAGACCATGAATCTGCTGCAGACGGCAGGGCTGAAGTTCTCTGTGTTGGTAGCATACAAGAGTTTATTTTTCTTATCCCTAAAGCTAAGTAGAGCAATGTGCATGCTTTTATTTGAGGCTAGGCTCTTTGCTGACTGAGATTGAAGTAGTTCACTCAAAAATCTTTTAAGTCCATTAAAATCTTTGAATACAATGACAGCATCGCTGCCTAAGTGTACAATGTGGTGAATCAATGGCTCATGGTTGCTAGTTATGATAGAGTTCTAAAGATGTTCAATGTTGATGCAAATAGTGGGTTTGAGCCTGATAGATCAGTTGGCCATTAATCTTACCCATTAGCAGTTGATTTATTCAAGCTTTAAGTTGCTACTGATGCATGCCAAATAATACTCATCAGCCTCGCATTTTTTAATGGTGATGATCAGAGCTTTTTAGTTCATAAAATTGAAAATAGAGAGATATGCAATTTATAGCGTGAAATACATGAATCTCTTCTCATTTTTGGCCTTTAAGATGTGCTAAGACACACAAATATCTGAGATTCTTTAGCAAAAATACTTGGCATATGCTATGTAGGTTCTTTGCATGTGCTTTTACTATTTGTTGATTTTTATTTAGCAGTCACACAGCCCTTTCTCTTCACAGAGACCTTCTTTTCATACATAATTTATTGGAGAGCTATATCCAAGTCCACCGCTTTTCCAGATCTCTGGCTGAAATAGTCCTTTTTGTCAACTTTAAAAGACAAATCACCATATAAGGTGTTTAGGCAAAAGATGGCCAGATTGCTATCTATGATAGCAATCATAGCATCATATATGTTCTGAATATGGCGGTGCAAGAAGTTGTCTAGCAATTGCTTGTAGCAAGTCAGCTTGAACATTTTCAGCAAATATAGCAGGGTATTTACCAAGCTTCAGAGCTAATACAGATGATTGCTGCTGTTGAGCTCTTCAGCAACCACCATGCCATTATTGATGAGTCTAGTTTTGGCAGTTTTTGTGCTTTGATGTGGGTAAAGCAGATGAGCAAGAGGTTGGGCTGTCTCTATACCTCACGCTTACCATTTTAATAGCTTGCCAAGCCTGTTAATAAACTCGTTGCTGTGCAATTTGCACCATTTATAGAAAAATAGTCATGAACTGCAAAGCGAAATGTTATGCTTTTGTGCTTAGTAATCTTAATCCAGTTTTTTCCTGCTATATCTCTTCAATTTATTAATGCAAGTTTAGCAGCTTTTTAATCACCTTTGCTGACATTGAAATACTTTTCTCCAGCTTGTCACTTTGCTCAAATTTAGATGCTTCATTGCAGTGTACCACTGCTCAAGCTTCACATGTTGCTGCTCTTTCTGCTTCTGCACTTATGTGCACAATATAAGTGCTCAGCAGCCAGTGCTCACTCAAACTACTTTTGTTTTCAGTAACAGCATTTTACTCAACTTGAGAGATGCAGAGCTGATTGAGCTCATGTTCATCACACACATAGTGACTGCTTTGTCAGAAGTTGTCACTTAAATGATGATGGCTCTATGAGTCAAAACAATAATAGTTGCATCACAGTGGGGGAAAAAAAGTGCTCCTGTAGACGCTGCACTAAAAAAAGGAGCAAAAATTGCAAAGGTTGCAAAGTTTGTCAAATATATTCATGCAAGCTTGCAGCAAGATCTGAAATCAATTTTGGTCATATTTTGATTGAGCTAGAATTTAGATACCTTGTTTAATTGTTGCTGAGCTAATAGTTTTACTATCATATACACTACCACTCTATGTTTATTGTTTTATCATATAAGTTACCATCTTTTTTGCCTTTCTCATCATTGCCCTCTCTTTCTGCTTATGAACAAAGATGATAAGAAGCTTCAAGTTTGTCAATGCACCTATGTCAGGTGCAAAGATAAGATTATTTTAGGCATTGAAAAAAGATGCCTGATTCTTTGCCACATGTGAAAGAAACACAATGAAATGGACAAGACCATGCAGATTGCTACTATAGTCAGCACTTTTTAGGAAGCAGCCCTGGCAGCTCATGATGCTGAACTGGCCAGCGCATTGAACAATCTTCCAATTGGCAGCCTGACTTTAAAAACACCCACAATTGAACCACTTCTTAAAGCAGATACTTGATTTGCTAGAACAAAGAAACTTACAATTCTTCTCAAAGAGATCAAGGACACCTTGCACTCTCTGTGCACAGAGTTATTGACCATTGGGAATGCGCCTGCCTACCCAAACAACATCACTTTGTCAGACAAGACGACAGTGCTCAGCTGCATTAGACAAGCAGTAGTTGATCAAAAAACTAGGCTTATTCTGATTGAAAAGTTGAAGATCTTAGCCATAATAGCAAGCTATCAGGCAGTCAGCACTGTGTACAGTGATGTCTTTTTGCTCCTTGAAGCAACTATGCAGTCATAGCAGGACACATTGCAGGAATGTATTTTAGGACTGCAAGGAGCTGCTAGAAGTGTGCCTGACAGCAGTGAATTTACCAAAGTTGATTCATGGCCGTTCAGAGGCTTTTTCTTTCTTGCTGTCTAGTAGCAAATTTTCTCATGAAATTTGTTTTACGATGAAGTCCTTAAAATTGGAGGGAAAGTCCAAAGTTTATGCAGCTTGCTCAGCATGTCACACAATTTATCAGTCACTCTTGAAAAGTGAAGAAGAGAAGATTGTCAGCAGAATGTCAAAAACAAGCAAAGTACAGAGGACAGGATAATTACTAAAGCTGAAGTTCTAAGTCAGAAACTGAGTGTATTGAAGATAAGTAAAATACTAACCTGAAGTTCTAAATTAAAAATTGAGAGCTTCAAGTGAATCTATCTAGATATATATATTAGAAAATAAATGATTCATGTGATAAAACTGAATAAAGACACATGTGAATAAATTGAATAGAAAAGAAATCAAATGTGA
>JAGGAR010008273.1:0-11390 GCA_017657315.1 Termitomyces sp. K1Ag
AGCTGGACCGGGGCACCGTTCTAATCTTTTTAAGGGGAAGTCACCTTGTCAATTTCTTGCATCGCCGACTCGGAGGTCGATTCGAGTTATCTCAGCTTGAGGGCCATTCTAAACCGATGCTCCCACCTTCTCACTCAGTCTTCCTCGGTGTGTGCTACCTGTCTGGTCACGATTGCTTTGATAAATTCGGACTGGTCCTTCTTTCTGCTGGACGACAATCACGTTCATCCTGTCTTTGCACTCGTTGCCTTGTCCGAGAGCATCGAGGCGAAAAGACACTTGCTTGCCTTGTCGTCTACAACAAACTGAAAAAAGGATCAGATCAATAAATTATCATTTATTGCTTAACACTAGTGCCTAAAAAGTCTTCTAAAATAAATTCGACTTGATTTGTGCCATGCCTAGTCCCTAGGAGGCAGCACGTCGCTAAGAGTGAGCCTTGTGCGTTTCACGACTGAATCGGGATAACGTTGATTCATTTTGGACTTCTGCTCCCGGCTCATATGACAGTGCACGTTCCAATCTGGAATATCGAGGATACCATACCGCCCATGGTCAACCACCGCCAACAGTCCCGAATTTTGAAATCTGGGTCAGAAATCTTGAGAATAACTTCCTTGAGTTCAGGGAAGCGTATCAGAGGCTGGGCTGAATACAAAGGTCTGATGTCGACTGTGGATGCGATTGTCAAGGACCTCAAGGCAGTCATCTGGATGTTTTGCACCGAGTTAAACGCGGGTGGGAGTGACACTCGCTCATCCCACGGGTTGACATTTCTGATGGTCCAGAAAGCTACGTTTTGGAGGGTTTCCCTTCCCCGATACAAGAGCGTCCTGCAGACTGCTGCAGTCGTCCATGATAGCGCACTGTGAATTGTGAGATTTGCAAGGGTCGAGAACCCCGGTTGATGTTGGAAGAACATTGGGAGTTGTTCCCTATGGCCTATCCACTTGAGCGTTTTGAGATTGGGCGGAAGGAGGACTTCTGTCGTAAAGGCAAGAATCCCAGTTCCGCTAGTCACCTCAGTCAAGGGGACGGACGGAAGTTGTATGGTGAGTTCGGTGCAGCGCTGACCGTTACTCAGGCCCTTCCAAAAGAAATGCAACTGCTGAGTCAATAAGCGCAGATTATGAGTTGACCACTTGACACTTCCTGGTATGAACGCATCGACGATGAATCGGTAGGGAAGTTCTTCGAGATTCACCAGTATCGCTTCATTGCCCTCTATGATGTTGTCGAAAGCCGTCTTGAATTGACATTCTATAACCCGTAGGTCAATACCTGGTTTGTCAAGTTTGCGAGTCAATTGGGCGGTTGTGGTGCGCTTCAATTTTCGATCAGGCGGTTCGCGAGGGGACGATCGGTCATCTGGGTCATCTGTGACGCTGTATTCAGGGTCCCCGCTTAAAGAGGGTGTAGTAACCGTCGTGAGGGACTGAGAAGTGGGTCCTCTCGAATCGAAGAAGAAGAGTATGTCATATGATAGAACCAGATGCCCGCTGCAACAAAGGCTGCAGATAGCATAGCTACCGAGGCTTTGGCCAAGTCGAGATTGGGAGGGGAAGCGTACATCGATATTCTATCTCAGTCAATTGTGGGAAGGTTCTACGCAGTGATTGTCGCCAGATACATACGCTGATTGGAAAGAAAGGCCGTTGTAATGTTTGAAACCTTGAAGCTTGAACAAGTGAACTTTCGGCGACTTCAGTGACTGAAAATTATGATCGATATAGGATGCCAATCTTTTGTGTTGTGATTCGGAGTCTAAATGTATAGATCTCAAGACAATAGCGAGAGAGCGGGCTCAGAGAGGGTGGAGTCACGATACGGCCGTCGGCGGATAGTAGTAGAAGATAAAAAGAATGCTTCAGCGAATGAGTAGCCTTGTATCCTCCCAAGGCCCAAGAAAAAGTGAGATACACAAAATGACAAAAGCTTCGACCCTAAAGGAGAAAAGTTCGGTGAAGACAGGTGGACAAATTTGAAGGGTGCCCAAGTAACAATAAAATTAATCAAACCGCTGGCCAAGTGGTATACTTTGGTACAATTGTTTGAATAGAACGCCGATCTTTTGTGATTAAACTCAATCAGTAGGTTCTAACGCAATAGCGAGAAAGGGTGCTAAGACGAGTCGTCGGTCACGGTGTTGGATGGCATGTGGTTGTGAATCGGATAGCAACGGGTAACAGCATTGCCTTCAAAAGATGTAAGAGCAACTTCAATCGTGGAAGGATACGCCATAGATTTCAAATTTGGTGAGCACATCAAGAGACGGGAAAAATTGTTACTGAATGCCCCGTGTAGGAGGCTGGAACCAGCATCAAAGGAGATGGCATCACTGGCAGGTGCCCCTTGCGCCAGTAGTAACGAAATTAATCATTTGACAGTCGTTTCCAAATCGATAGGCAGTCAAAGGGATAAAAATGTCACACATAGGCTGATAAATGATCATTGGTCAATCGTCTAGTACCAAGATGTCAGCACACTTGATTTTTGGCTTGGTCAAGTCATTTGGGTCCGATGCTTAATTAACGTTTCAACGTCGATTCACAAGAATTGCATATCCAAGAAGTGAAATCGGATTGTATCATATTCAAAAACTAAAATACCAGTCAGCATCCTCCCACACGTTTGGCGGGCAAACCTGGACAAAACGTCATTTTTGCCACTTGCGAGATGATTTTCGTACTTTGAATCTCATTTTAAACTCCGACGATTTCGCTTTCGACATCTCGATTTTGGATCTGGGGGTTGTTGAACTGGCTTTCGTAGTTCCCAAACTCGATTTGAATTCATATGTTTTCGTTATCAGCATTTGTATTTCGTTCCTCGGTTCTCATCTTCTTGCTTTCACTCATGTATTTCTAATATTATTTCAGACTCCGACTTTTCGTTTACAAAATTCTGCCTTTGGTTCTATCGCGACGGCTCCATTTGGCAAGTGCGGTCACCAATCCATCCCCCGCATTGCTTGGCCCTCTCTCACCGCAACCTCCGCGCACTGTCACAGCCTCTGCCACTACCTTGGTCACCATTCCCCTGCAGCCATTAGCCATCTTGCTTGGCCCTCTGTCACCATGACCTCCGTGTGCTGTCACAAGCCTCCCCCCATCAGAAACGCTATCGTTGCTTGCGCCACACTGCATGTGTATGTTGAAGGGTTCTCCACTGTTGAGGGAGTCTGCTTGGAATTGTGACAGCCTGGCTTATCAAGAGTCCTGTGGTTTATTCAGTGCTCTCAAATGAGATCATTGTGAGGGACCTTGTGATGCAACCAGAGTGCATGTACATCTCCTTGCTTATTGAGGATGGTGGGTGTGCTGATTGCTGTGCTGGGTTACAAGATTAGTTTGCTTCAAGGATCATATACTATTGTACTGTGGCTGTAGCAATTAATTGATTTTTTTTGGACTGAAAACATTGAGCAAAAAAGTGTACATATATCTACATTCAATGTATCCAGTATCCTGTTCAGAGATTGTAGTGGTGGCGCACTTCCTGATATTCTCTGGCCTTGACAATATCACATATCCTCTTTATCTTATGAGCTCCTCTACTAAAAGCTTGTCCATGTGGTGAGAGGGATCTTCTCCTCTGTCTCTTGTATGCTGACCCTTTCTCATTGAAGATAGCCAGGGCATGATTATGCCATGTAGATGATCACTGTAGAATAACCTTGGATCCAGTCAGTATTACCAAAATAAACTGAATACTTTTACATTCACCACAAACAATCTATCTCTGTAATCTCACTGGCTGTGGGCAAAATTGAACTTGTCAGGCAGACATTCATTGAAGTACTGCATGCATACTTGCCCTCACTTAGATTATCATCAACACCACAAAAGCAAATATTCATATAGAGTACAGTGATTCAACCAGCTCAAGTGATATATCTAGTCCTGAATTCTTCATGTGAATACATTAGCATAGGTGTACATATTTAAAATTGTCATTGGCTCCTTTCAACCCAATACCTCTTGCATAAATTGTAACCATGGCGCACCTCTCGATATTGTCTCGCCCTGGCCACATCACATGCCCTCCTTGTTTTGTGAGCACCTTTACTGTGAGCCTCTCCTCGTGGAGGTAGGGGATCATTTGGAGGTGGGGGATCATTTCCTCCATCTCTTGTACTCTGACCTTTTCTCATTGAAGACAGCCGAGGCATGATTGTACCATGGAGGTGATGACTGTAAAATAGCCTTGAGTTGATTCTGAGTCAGTAACAATAATTGAATTGAATGCTTTTTCACTCACCACAAACAATTCTCCTGTGTCTCTATGTAATGACCCCACTGAGTGTAAGAAAAATTAAACTCATCAAGAGACATTCCTTGGCATACTGCATGCAGATAGAGATCCCCTGGTCATGGTCAAAATGCTGAGGGCTCATATAATTACTGCAAGCAAAGAGATTGCTGCCTGTAGATCCAAGCTTGTTCAGAGAACCATCATCTTTCTCGCTGTCTTGAATGATCTTCTTGGGTAGAGGGCGATGCATCGCTTCTGCCAAATTAGTGAGAATATCAGCAGCCTACAATGAAATCAGATCTGCATCTTGAGGCTAGCAAGGTTCTTACCTCTGCATGCTGAAACATAGCATGTATTTCCTTATTTGTTCCTGCATTAATGCCTTCATACTGAGTATAGCCATCACCAGCATGTCCACCCTGTGGTTGTCGAGATCCAATGGCATGCATCTCACCATACTTCCAAGCCTCAAAAGACTGTCCACGCTTAAGAGCCTTGAGATGAGATAGTGACCTATGGTGATTGAGCAAATGTCCAAGTGTGTTCTTTCCTGCCACTTCAAATTCTACTGCTCCAATCTGCTCTGAAATTTTAGAGTACAACAAATGAACAGGAATAAAAAATTTACCATTTCAGAAGAATTGTCTGAATTGATCAAAACAACAACATCTTTTCCACATTGTTTATACCCATCTGGCCGATGAGAAATTTTAGTTAGGCCAAGTTCTTCTGGGGTGTAGTATTGATGCCGAGAAGTAACCTTTTTTCCTTTCTGAGGAAATATTAGTTTAACATATAATAGAGGAAAAATAAAATGAGACATACAAATCCAGGTAAGCGATCAGGTGGGGGTGCACATGTTAAAACATGACCTTGAAGCTTCAATAAATCATGTCTCTCCTTTACAAACATGGACCTGATGCATTGGTCCTTCTACAGGCAATTCTGCACACTTTGTGCAGTCATTGGAGACCAAAGGTTTGCTTGCAGTATCAATATCCATAGAAGAGCTTTCTTCAGAAGAGAGAGGCAAGGTACTGGAGTGTAGAGAACTAGGTGCCAAAGATGAAGCACAAGATGTAGATGGAGAAGGCTTTGCACTTTCAGAAGGAAACAGGAGAGAGGTTTTAGTAGACTGATGAGATGCTTTCAAAGGCTTCTTTTTCTGTTTAAATTTAAGCTTTGGAAGATGAGATGATAGGTGCTGTAAAGGTTTTTGCTTGACAACCTTGTTATCATGGCAGAGTGAATTAGTGAGCTTCAGAATCAAAGCCAATCTGGGATGCATTGAGGGGTATTTGTCAGGATTGACCCCACGTAGCTCTTTATGAGCAAGTTTTGTGTCCCAGTGACAAGCCTGATATTCATGTTAGACTGTGTAATTTGTGAACAGATATAAAACAACTTGCATATATTTTTTGCTTTACCAGACTTGGTAACAGCCAATTGGCCCAAGCCTCTTCAAAGTTGGTCAATGAAACACAGAAAAAAACAGAAGAGGGCTGTGATGTGTTTGGGATGATACAGTCCTCACTGCTTAGTCCACAAATTAGATTGTGTTTAATGTAAGGAGTATGGTATTGATGACAGTCCTGCAAGATATTTCATAAGCTGATATTCATTGTAGGAGAATATCTCACCTGTTGTGATATTTCAGGCTGCTTGTAAACACTAGAAGGTGTCCATTTATCAAATACCAGACCAAATGATTCCTTCCACGTATAATTGCAAAAGCTACAAGCAATGTGTGGCAGAGAACGCTCAAGCCATGTGTCAGGTGAACATATTTTAGAAATCACAGCTGCCAGCCCAGACTCTCGTACAGCACTATCCCAAGACCTAGAGTTATAAATATTTGGAGAAATAGCTCACATCTTTCTCAATGCATCAACCACTTGAACAGGGCTGATAACATACTACACATAATGTGAGCATTGAATGAAGAAGGCAGTTGGGTATCCTCACCTCTGCCTCAGGCCAGAAGAAATCATTTAGATCCTTGGTCCATTCAAGGCACAAAATCCTTTGTTGCTCTAGAAACTTGGAATAATAAGAATTCCAAGCACTGTGAGTCTTAGCTGTAAACATAGGCAGCTTATTGACTGGAGTATTTGGAGCAGAGAAGAGATCAATAGATTCTTCATCCTCTTCATTATCTGAGTCAGGATCCTGAACTAGCATGTTGTTTTTTGGTGGAGACTGAAAAGTCATGTTCAAGAACTAGATAGTGTAGAATCACTAAAACTCACCAAATCTGTGTAGAAATCCTGCTCTAAAGAATCTCAAGAGCAACTTCAGGCCGATTTGAAATTTGATACCAGAGAACATTTATAAACAAAAAGCAGCCTTTTCAACAGGTAAGTCAATGCCACAACTATGCCAGGTCCATTCAGAAATGTCAATAGAGGATTCTAGCCTATGCCTCAGATCTCAATTTCCTGATATATACATTTCTTATTACTAATAGTCAATTTTCATGCTGCCACACCTCAGTTGCTCACCACTATCTGCGGATGCTTCTGAGATGTGTATTCTTGATACTATTTAATTTAAACTTACTTACTGATATTGATCTACCTAGTTTATATCTTACAATATTGTTTAACAGGTAGTTATCAATACAGTTGCTCACCACTATCTGTGGATGCTTCTGAGTTTATATCTTACAATATTGTTTAACAGGTTAGGGCTCCATACCTCAGTTAAAAATATCTATGTCTACAAAGACCCCCTGTGACTCACACAAATAAAATCTATCTTCTGCCATGTCTGGCATGAGCTTTATGCTGTTACCATTCTCATTGCCTGATGATTAAAAGTGCAAAGGCCATGAGAACTATGCTAGCTGGAAGATCAATATGATTGCTCATGGAAGACCATGAGGCTTACTGAACTATTGGGAGAATAAAAATTATCCTGGAAGCCCTTAAACCCCAGAAAAAGGCAGCCTTGAAAGAGAAAGCAGCAGAAGAATGAGATGATGAAGACTTGGCTGAAAAGGAGAAAGAGGTACTAGTACCTCCTATTCCCACCCACATTTCCCTCCCAACACCAGTGCACTCATGAATGCCAAGCAAGCTCAAATACAAACTCTGCAAGAGTGTGGCCACATCCTCAATCTTGATCAACCTCACTGATATCGTGAGATCAGGCATCGACCCTAACACAAGTTTGCACGTCATATGAAAGTCCTGAAAAAGCAGTATAGTGCAAGAAGTCAGCATATGAGGAACATGAAAGAAAGAGAATTGTCTGACTGCAAATATGTTGATGGTACTAAGGTTGCTGGAGAGAGGGGGCATATAGAAAAGATGCAAAAATTGTGCAAAGCTGTGAATGACATGGGTGTGGACATTACAGGCAAAAGGTTCATTGTGAAGCTACTTGACTCATTCCTGGAGTCCTGGAACCCCATTGTGTCAACAATGTATGGGGAAACAGAACTAGTCAGGGTCATCCAGGCCCTGATAACCTATGGCAAACATATCACTAACTGATCAGGATCGAGTTTGAGCTTAGCAACAAGCACTGCCAACCCTGTGAAGGCACTCAAGGTGATGATTCATGCATTACAGGCACAAGTCAATAACCTGTCAAAGAGCAAGCTAAACTCAGACAAAAAGTGCTCAAACTGCGGGAAAACTGGTCACCTCCAACCAGACTGTTTCCAGCAAGGAGGAGGTAAACAAGGCCAGTACCTATTGTGGTGGAAAGGAACATGGCAACTGTTCCTGGTGCAAACTTTACATTTGCAAATGCTAGTGAAATGATATCACCTGGTGGCCACTTTGCCCTGTTGGCTTCAGTGGTTGAGATTCTAGAAACTATACTGCAAGATAAAATCAGCTCACTTGAATGTGTAGCTCTTGCAGCTGGTGATGTACCACTGAACTCGTCTTGCTCCTTTGCAGATTTGGGATGCACTACACACTTCTTTAAAAACTGTGATGTCTTTGTTGACTACAAGCCTGTAGCCAAGTTGGTCGGTCAATCATTGAAAGAAGGCACAAACTTCCCAATCCTAGGAATGGGAAATGTCACAATAAGAGTCATTCACAGTGGAAAAGAACACACCTTGGTGTTTCACGATGCATTCCATGCTACAGCCAACCTAATCTCCATCAGCAAGCTGGACCTTGCGGGTTGGCACTCAGTTTTTGAAGACCAAAAAGTCCATTTCTTCTCCAACAAAGTGGAAATCTTTGCTAAAAAACTGAAAGGTGGAATGTACCTTGTTTCAGGATCATTTACTTTACCTGCACTGGTGGCACTAACGGCTCATTCACTATAAAGTCCTGTAGACATTACAACATGGCATTGACATTTTTCCCACTTCAGAGTCTTGTGCATCAATGAGGTGGCCAAGCTTGTGGATGGCCTGATCATCAAAAAGGACAATACAGTTGATCAGTGTGAAGATTGTATTGTTGCAAACATAAAAAAGTGACCTTATGATAGCCATCCACAACCTAAAACCATAGTCCTGAGGTCCACTAATATTGATCTATGAGGACCAGCACATGTAAAATTGGCAGGAAGCACCATATACACAATGAAGTTCTATGACAGAGGGTTGTCACATCAGCAAACCTTCTTCCTTCCAAACTAACTCACCAAAACAGTCTTATATGTGCTAAAATATATATAAAGTGGAGTCAGAGAGGTTGACTGGAAAGCTTATGGTATTTGTCTGCACTGACAATGCTCCTGAGTCTCAAAGAATTCTGTGGAAGGACTTATCTGGGATCAAACTGTCACATATTCCTCTGCATCAAATGGTACTGCTGAAAGGTTGATTGGGGTAATACTGGTGCAGTATGAGAAATGCTCATCAATGCAGACATGCTGACAAAATGGTGAGCTGAAGCATGGAAATTCACTGAATATGTTGAAAATTGGTTGCCATTGGCTCGCCATCTCAGAATTATACTGGAAGAGAAGTGGACAGGTGAACATCAGGAGGTGGGCCACCTGCATGTGTGAGGATCTGTGGCATATGTGTACATACCTAAGAAGAGGGGTGGAAGCAAATTGGAGGGACATGTGATTAAGGGTTGGTTGATCAGGATCAAGGGTTGAGGAATGTATTGGGTTTTGATACCTGAAACTGGGGAAATCATATGGTCTCATGACATCAAGTTTGAGGAGGGCTTTGGTCATTACTCCATTATGGCTGAGGAGGAGTATAACAAAGGCTCAATCAAAAATAACAACAAAGATTATCATTTTCTTATCAAAGACCCTAAGACTCCAGCCATTTTGACAGCCAAAAACCAAGCTCATACCATCAGTACTGATACACCACTGTTGACAACTGCACCTGAGCACAAACCACCAAAGACACCAGTAAATGAGACCCTACCAGCACTCAAACCACCTCCAGCTCCACAAAAAATGCAACCTCACATTGTGTACCCTCTAGCATCACATAAATCCATGCGTTTAGCCAAAGAAGAATGAGAACTGATGACAGCAAAACAGGAAAATGGCACTGGTCTAGAAGAAAACTCACCCTAGAAATTTCTTGAATTTCTTATTCCTCTAGCCAAAAGGTGTATTTTCATTAGTAGAACATATCCCCAAGACCAATTCTCGAAACTCTCAAAATTGACTGAGATAGAATTTTTGCCAAGTCCAATTCCACTGTTCTTACTATGTACAGTAACATTCAGTGTTTGCAGTGACAGTAAATTATTGAGACTCTTTCCATGCAACATTTAACAGCTCAAACTATGAGTTCTAGCTTGATTCCAGACTTATGGTAGCTGTTTCAACTAGTTTTTGGCTTCATTGTCTACCTTCACTTTCCCCCAACTGGTGCAGTTTCTGACCCCTGTGTACTAGAAAAATTCTTCAAAGTATATTTTTGGTGTCTTTTCAGTGTTTTGGTACTGATCAATGTGGTTTCAACTAACCACAACCCACCTAATCCTCAAAAGAGGAGGTTGGGTTTTAGCTTGACTGATTCTGCTGCTGTGCAAAAGTAGTGCTGACTAAGCACCATGTTCCATAATCTATTCTTGCTCTATTTCAATCTTAAGGACAATGCTTAGTACATTACTTTGAGAATGTCTCTAGAGATTCAAACTAATATCTGAGTCATTCGAGCTATTTATGACTTCTTGAATGCTCAAATTCTTTCAAAGATTTGCTATGTGCTGTGTTATACTTCCACTAATCAAACTCCAATCACAAAACAAGTTTCATGTACATTAATAGTTTGGATATCTAATTGTCTTCTCTGATGCCTGTTGACTGCTACCATCTCACATTCTACCTGTATTGAGATAGATTGTCATCACTTGATAAATATACCACTTTAATAGATGATAGGCATCTTACAACTCAAGCTGATATCAAGATGTGACTGTATATAATACTACTCACCAATCAGCCCTAGCAAGAATCCTGCTACACTTTCCACTCTTACTTCTCTCCAATTGATCATTTTTTGTGTCTATTCTGGATGGTCAATACTTTACTCTAAAATGACACCTGAAGAACGGCAAATTCTACAGGGCTATGGACAAAATTTGCTCATTAATGCTATCACAATACCAACAACTTTCTGCCTGTGCTATGGTTAGTCAAATCTGTCTGGAATCAGCAACCATGTTAAATACTTCACAGGTGTACTTGCACCAATTCCAGTCATAGTTGCTTACTCTTTTGCCAAGTAGGACAGGTTCCTTCATAATCATCTACCCTTATTCTAATTAACATGTTTATTAGGCATTGGAGTCAATCTTGGCTAGCCAGACTACAATCAGCACTTGCTTGTCTGAGCATTATCATCTTCACTGGATTTACTGCCCTTAAAATACTGGTAGCAAGTTATGAATGCCAACTCTTCAAAAAAAGCTTTGCATTTCTTCCTGAGCATGAGCACATCTTTGATGCTTTTCTGGAAAAAGTAAATGTAGCAAATGACTGGCTTGAACTTATACTTGTAAGTTTTTGTTCCAAATCCCAATAAATAGTCTACAACTAACAATCTCTACTCAGCCTATTATCAATGATTCATTCATCATATGGCGTGCTTGGGTTATTTTTGCAAGGCAGAGGTGGACATTGTATCTCTCAATAGGACTCTGTTTTTCTACTCTGGGTATGTGGCCCTTCTAAGCAATATTCTG
>JAGGAR010008274.1:0-11363 GCA_017657315.1 Termitomyces sp. K1Ag
AGTGCAGTTGTTGACAAACTGGCTTTGACCCCATCCATGCCAGCCCAGACCATGCCAGCTCAACCCACCTGGGCTGATATTGCTGCTGCTGGCCCATGTCCCATGACGCAGCCTATTCCCAATAAGGTGATCTTAAAACCATCCCCTCTTTAAGTGTTTGTTGTGCACATCCTCTTTCTAAGGGTTTGGAGACATAATGATCCCCGACTCTCTTACATAAGTAAGAGAGAGGGTTATGTCCAGTTGAACAGTCAAGCTGTCTGCCAAAATTGCTGCAAGGGGCACATGGTATAGTCTTCCTTCTAGATCATTCTCAAACTTCCTATCTTAGTCTCCTAATCCACTTTCAAACCTCCAGTGCTTCCTCATGTCCCTGTGATTGGATTCTGTCTGTCATTGGATATTCTCTGCCACATTTAGCCATCAAAATGGATTGGCTCTTGGCTTAGTTTTTGTACACTAACTAACTATGAGGACATGTTGTAGACATGCCACTAATGTGAGCCAAGTCCTTAGTCACGTGACATAACTTCTATAGCATGTGCATAGGATTACTCAATCTACATTCATCTTTACTGCAACTATCATGGTCTCTTAAGTCTGCTTCATTCAACTCTCCCTACAGGCTTGCTCAGTTGCTTTAGCAGGTCTAGCCTGCTGAGCAACTGACTCTGCTTCCTTTGACTGCCATGCAGTCAATGGTCTCAACTGGCAGGAGTAACACTACACATCACAATGGTGGGGGCACCTCAGACTCCTTGCCAGAATCAAAGACCTTCTTTTGACTCAGAAGGCTTCTTCAGGCATATCTGGTCAGCTGCTGCCTCTGTTTTTGGGAATGGAAGGAACTTCTTAGGCATGTTCAGTCTAGGGGTGCATGCCATCCATTCATGGCACATGGCCATGAAATCATAGCCAAAAAATGGTTACGGCAACTGTAAACTGTGCTGTACAATGAATTTCAAAGCCCTTGATGGCATGGCATGGCAGATTTATGGCTGTAAACCATAAAACATGGGTATGGTAAGGCTGAATCAAAGTAAAGCATGCTATGGTAAAAACCTTGTTCAGAGAAGCAATGGAGTTGGTAATCAGTCATAGAAATAAGTTCACATACCTGGTAGATGAGCAGCACAGTGGCCAAGTAGGATGCGGGAAGCAAGACAGCAGAGATTGGAGTTTGAACTCTTGCTTCTACCACCGCTGACCACTACTTTTTACATGCCATCAAGCCACAGCCAGATTTGCTTGATCTTTGGGATTGTCCTGGCTCACAGGTATGGACTCATGGTAACTTATGCACAGCTGTAATTGACCATAGATTAGTATCATGCACATGGCTGTATAACAGCCATCACAGCCATAAATCACAGTTCAATACAGTACTCAACCATCCATAACTGTGCCATGTGAGGTTCACCTTAGACCCTCAATGGCATGGTTATGGTAGCCATTTGCAGCAGCTGTGAACCATAAGAATGGTCACAGTTTGCAGCCCTAGTTCAGTCAAATGCTGCCTTAAGACCTGACAATGAGTAACATTGACAACAGGTAAGATCCTTATTTTGAAGACTTTGAGTCTAGGCCACAGCAAATGCTTATATATGCTACAACATACTAGACTCACGCTACTTATATTGTTGCTGCATAAAGGTGCAACAATTACACTCATGATAAAGAGGAAACTCCTCATTCGCTGCATATATGCGTGACATTCTATCGACAACCTGAGGAACTACCTAAACACAATCTCAGCATGGGTGGGAAATCCCTCTTGATGGACTCTTCTCCACTCCTGACTTCTCCACTCCTGACAGGCGTTGACTTTGCCCTGGCAATTTGGAGGAGCCTAGTGTCAATCTGATTCCCTTGCTTATCTCCCCAACAATTTGGAGCCAGAAAGGCTGAAACTTGCTTTAAAACAAGGAGAATACCTGTTTTACCGCCCAGCAGGGTTCCTTCTCTGTTATGACTGCTACCATGGCCTCTAGACTGGGCTCATCAACTGACACCGAGCAAACTGTGAAGCTGAAAGGTAAGCAAACACTGGGCAATACTTCTAATAACTCTACTAGTGACAAATTATGTATGACTCTCACTGAGGGAAGTGAATTGGATGAGAAGGCTCAAGCTGCCAGTGGTGCTGAGCATGAGCCTGCTAAAACAGAATGAGTGTCCTCTATCTCTTGGACCCCAGAAGTTCTGCAGCCTGCTGCCTCAGGCACGGTTTGGGGTGGAGATAATTTGAATCAAAAAAGTAAGTCTGCATTTGAGGATTTCAGCTCATCTCTGCTAGTCAAAAACATGTGCAAGAAATTCAAGCCTACAATTGAGGAAATCCCAGATGTTGATGCACCCCAACAGGCCAAAGACATGCCCAACCCAGGCTCCACATCCACTGCTCCTGCCAGACTGCAATTGGGGATGAGCACGCCCACTCTGTCCCTCTCCTCATTGATGATCTCTTCCCTGAACATGGAAGTGACAAAAGTCCCTAGCCAGCGAATTGAAGCAGAATACCAGTCAATGTGGCTTGGATTGCCTCAGGATCCCAAGATTCTTATTTATGATGAGCCCCTTCACACCTCCATGGAACGCTACCATTGTTGCTATGACCCAATGAATGAAGATGACCTGCTAGCTCTTTACAGAGCACTGGACAGGTTACTCCCTGGCTGAACTTGGGCTGGAATTCTAGGCATACATGAAGCAGTCATCTGATGGAGCTAGCCACATCTAGAGCTTATCTGGGGAACTCTCTCTGAGGCTATTGAAGTTCTTGACCCCACTAAATACAAAATGGGAGACATCACAGCATTCTTCCATGCCATACAAGGGTGGGGATTTGGAATAGATATGCCAGAACTGTTTGATCTGGCTCATGTCACCCTGGCTGTCAAGCAGATTTTAACTGCTATGGGGCAATTCATGGCCAGTAGTTTTAAGGATCCCTTCTGCCTTGACCCTAAGTTCCAGACTCTTTGACTGCTAGCCTGGCATGACAACTTCAAGGATGTTCAAGTGGCATGAATGGTCCTTATTAAAAGGATTTGCATTGCAGCCAAACATATCAAGACTTTCCTTAACTCTCTCAAGGTTACCTATACTGATGCCCTTGACCTTGAGTTGGTCAGTTCATATGATTCATTGTTAGCCCAAGTGCAAGCCAAGCATGGGGTGAATATGCCACAAGCAGAAATTGCCAAGCTGGCAAGCAGACTGGAATATGCTCAATCCTTGTCAAGTTCCATGGAGGTGCAGAGACTGAAAATACTGAAGAAATTTGGCAAGGAGGACAGTTTGCAAGGGGTTTTTGCATCTGAATGGAGCAAGCGTCATTCTCAGGTCACTGCTAGAGACTGTGGTGGCCCTACCCTTTAAATTGGAGAAAAACTTGAAGACCAATGCTTGTTAATATATCAAAGTTAATCTGCCTTTTTTTTTTAGCAATGTATAGGTCCTTTTGTAGCCCAGAAGTGGCACAAAGTATGCTTCAATCAGTGTTACAAACTTTGTAATTAAGACTACGGCAAGTTCTCATAGTTCCAAAAAGGAGGGGTACTCCCCTGTTATCTCCACATTATTCAGACAACATCTCATAACCACATTGCTTGGAGTAGGGGGTATTCCAGCCTCTGCTAGTGTCGAAACTGTTCTCCCTGCATCCTCTGAAATTCACATACCACAGATGGTTAACATTGCCTCTAACCCTGGTAATACTGAATATCATCAATGGGAACATCATCCTGCGGGTAGATTTCCTGTTAAGGGCAAAAAGGTGCAATCTTTGTCATCCAGATCTGGTCAAGGAAATAAGAACTCCTCATGAAGATTTGGAGGAGGGGGAGGCCCACCTGGTGGGAGACCACCTGGGGGGCCACCAGGTGGTGGACAAGGACTGCCTCCTCACCACTATGATGACCCTGAAGGTAGAGGGCAGCCTGGAGGTGGCGGTGGTAGAGGAGATCTAGGAGGAGGTGCAGGGAGGGAGGGAGCCTGCCACCAACAAATCACTTTGCAAACTCTAATCTTTGGCAGATCAATGATAAAATTAACTTAGACCAGGTGCCAAGTTGGAATGGGCATGGAAGGACCGTGATTGAGTACCTCAGCAGTATGGCAAAATTAGCAGATTTCAGAGAACAAGTGTGCAGAAGCCTAGCTCAGATTGCGCCTCAAAAGTGGTCAGATCATGCCTTGAGTTAGTGGGATGCTCTCCCATCAGGCATTAAGGGCTATCTAACTACTGACTGGAAACATATGCTGATGGGTATCCATTTTCAATTCCTGGATTTGGACTGGATATGGGAGCATACCAAGGAGTTTGAAGAAATGAAGTTCTGTCAATTTGGCCATGCATACAAAATGCTGGTCGACTTTATCCAAAGATGAACAAAGTTCCATACATTCTTATTTCTGAAGGAGGATGACAGACCTGGAGTGGTCAATCATTTGCTGCAGCCAATTCCCTCTGAATGGGTTCAGATTCTGAACTGTAATGACTGCCCAGATCTGTTTACCTTATTGGGCATGGCTAAACAATTAGGGGCTAGTCTTGTCAGCACCTAAGAGTTTATAGAGGCTACTCAAGCAATGGAAATGCAGTGGGTGGATAAATTCAAGCATAGAGACCACTCAAGCAATACTCATTTCAAAACCAAGATCATGGGGCAAACATGGCAGAAGGTGTGACTAACATGTCAGAGGGCATGGAGAATAGTAGCGATTTGGAGAGCATCTTCTCTAGCAGTAAGAAGGAGGCACATGCAGTACAGGGTAAAGCATGGGGCCAAGACCCTCCTGCTAAAAAATGCCTGCCCTGGCCTGAAGGCAAAACAATTAACAGATATTTGTTCTCATGAGACAATTCAGTCAAGAGTGCCAAGAAACTGTGAGGGAGTTGCTTCATTTGCATGAGCCCCTATCACTATTCTAACAATTGTTCACACTACAGCCAGTGGACTACCCTTACAGAATGCCAACATGTTGATTTCAGAATTGTTGCAAGAAGACGAAGATAGATACAATAGAGAGTATCTAGCTATGATAGCAGAATCCAACTCCATCTCTTCCATGTATGACCTCTCAAGTGATGGTGATCCAGTAGTTAAGGAGCCTGTTAGAGAAGATGGGGGTGAATGCTCAATGAAGGAAGTACACACCGTAGATGCCTTCCAATCAGGGGCTCATGCTTAGCACACCTCAAGAAGAAATCCTGATCATAGAAACACAAGGCAGTGGACCCAATTTGAGAAGAAAGGTAAAGGGAAGTTACAGGAGAAAATGCATGAGCTCCCTGGGAAGATTAGATGTGGGAAGCAAGGGAGTGTGGAGCCCAACTCTGTTGCTGAGCTGGTAGGGGCTGGAAAACCAGGGATTATTTGTGAAGGTGCAGGGAGAGATCCTGCTGCCTGCATGCAAGGACAAAGTAGTACTTCATCCTGCAAGTTATCAAAACTGACAATTATACCCATTTGGAAGGAACAATGTCTACCCAAAGGTTCTGGTTCCCTAGGGTCTCAGGCCTTATATATGAAGGTCCAGGTTCATTCATTGGAATCTTCAGTTTTTCAATGCAGATTGGACTCAGATATCACCCTGATTTTGGAAGGGTTCTGGAAATCATTGAAAGACCCTCCTAAAATGACTCTCTATTAGCTAACAGATTTTGCAAAGGTCCTAGGGTACATCAAAACAATGCTGCTTGCTGAAACAATTGATTGTTTGCTAGCCAGCTTCAAACTGGAGGCTTATGTTGTCAGAAATATGCAGGTTCCCTTGCTCCTGGGCAAAGACTTTCAGACTTCATATGAACTTGGCATAGACTGCCATGCTTCAGGCAATTGCAAAGTAAGGTTGGGGAAATCAGGCAGAGTAATCAGAGCATCTACAGTTCAGAGCATGGACCTGGGATTTGAAGTGCATAAAGCCTTCACAGCTCAAGTATGCTTTAGGCTGATGGCATTAAGATGTGACAAATTGAGGAAGAGAACTTCTATTTTCCCTTCCCTTGTCATGGCCGCTGCAGATATGAAGATATCAGTGTTGTCTATACATAATATCAGGGTGGAGGCCTTATTTGGCAACCAAGAGTATTGGCTCATCAAGAAGATGGTGGTTGGTCTTGAAGATGCCATAGTAATGGCAGCTCCTATGATGTTGATCAACTTGTGGAGTCCCTACCTTCCAATGGTGAACTCTAATCAGAGACCTTGGTTCATCTGTAAAGGGGACATTGTTTGCTATTTAAAAGATCCAGTGGAGTATTGTGACAAACCAACTAAGGAAGATTTGCCCAAATATGTAGCTTCCATGGAGAGTATCAAGACATTGATTGAAGGGACATTATGGGCTCAGGATTTGGTGCAGAACCTGCCTCATCCTGCCACACCTGGTGACAATAAGTTGGAGGATGACTTGGCATGGGGTCCAAAAACTACTGCAGTCCCAGAAGAGCCTCTGTTTGGGGATGTGGAGACACTGGTGACTTTAGGCCCTGACATTCCAGATGTCATGAAGCCCAGATTGGTGGATGTTCTGTGCAAGAACAGTGCAGCTTTTGGAGTCAACGGTTGGCTTGGACATGTGGAGGCATGGGTAGAAATTCCTTTGCAGCCTAACACTCAGCCTATATCACTGCCTATGAATGGGACTTTGCCAGAAAAGTGAGCAGTAATTGACAAGCAAGTCAATGCTTGGTTTGAGGCAGGTGTGATCAAGCTATCAATCAGCCCTTGGAGTTTTCCCTGCATCATCATCTATCGCAATGGTAAATCTAGGCTAGTGGTGGATTACCATAAACTGAATGTGAAGACAATCCTGGGCAAATTCCCTATTCTGAGGCAATCAGAAATCCTGCAAGTGCTGTCTGGCTCTCAAGTTATGTTGTCTTTCAATGCATCAGCCAGTATTACACAGTTGGAAATGGAGGAGAAGGCTAAGGAAAAGACAGCATTTTGCTGTCACTTAGGGTTGTGGCAGTTCAAATGAATACCCTTCAGTCTATGTAACATTCCATCAATATTTCAGAGGATTATGCAGGCCATCCTTGCTCCTTACTTATGGATATTCACCTTGGTTTATATTGATGATATCATTGTCTTCTCAAAATCCTGAGATGAACATCTGGTGCATCTAGATATGGTTCTGGGATCCATTGCACAAGCAGGTATCACTTTGTCTCTGCCCAAGTGCTTTATTGGATTTTTATCCATTCTTCTTCTTGGACAGAAGGTCTCCAGGTTGGGGCTATCTATGCATCAGGAAAAGGTTGATGCCATTTTGGCCATTGATTGGCCAACTTCAGTGTCAATTTTGCAAAAATTCTGGGGAATGGTTGTTTACTTTTTGCAGTATATTCTCTACTACTCTTTTATTGCTGCTTCATTATCTGGCCTACTAAAGAAGGGAGTAAAATGGCACTGATGAGCAGAGCATGAGATCACTTTTCAACAAGCAAAGAATGCCCTTTCAGCTGCCCCAGTTCTTGGACATCCTATTCAAGGTCAACCTTATACAGTCTACTCAGATGCTTTGGATTTTGCTATTGGTGCTAGCTTGCAACAAGTGCAACCCATCCCTATAGGTGATTTAAAAGGGACCCCAGCCTACAACAGATTAGAAAAAGCATTCAAAGCAGGTGCAAAAGTTCCAAATATGTATACATCATTGGCAAAGGAGGTATGGGAATGGCAGGGGGAGGACAGATGGGGTAAGGATTTGGACAGCACTATAGTGCACGTAGAGCAGGTTATTGCATACTGGAGCTGGACACTCAAACAAGTGGAGCAGAATTACAGTGCCACAGAGCATGAAACATTGGGGGAAAAGAAGGCCTTAGTCAGGTTCCAACTATTTATAGAAGGAGAAACAGTCATTTTAGTGACTGACCACACTGCCTTGCAATGGGTGTGGGTCTACAAGAACACCAATAGGCATCTGGTGGCATGGGGGGCAGTCTACACAGCCTTTCCTGGGCTTGAGATTGTCCATAGACCTGGAAGGATACATTCTAACATAGATTCTCTATACAGGTTACCCAGAATTCTGCCACACAGTTCTCCTACTAGAGACACCATAGCCTCCATTGTCCTTAGCAAGTAAACTCAGAATGAAGCTCAGAAGACTGAGGACAAAGCTTTTGCTTCTCAGGCCTGTCAAGTAGCCTTTGTGGTTTGGTGGAAGGATGTAGTGGATAAGGGAGCTAAGATTGCAGAGAAAGAAGATGACAAGAGTGTGAAACAAGTTAGTCTGGCCCTGAATGAGTTATGGCATAGTGTTGCAGCTGCTGCCAGAGAATGGGGAGCCAACAATGAAGAGGTGCCTTTGCCCTTTCCTAAAAGAGACCACTGGACTTATCCAGTGGGATTGACAGGATACCAGTTGGATGCAGATCCAGAGGAGGATTGGAATAAACAATCCCACCTACTGGTGTCAGTGAACTCTGAACTTCTCAAGAAGTTTATAAAGGGCTATTGGGAAGATAAATGCTTTAGGACTAAATACATGGAAGAAATTCCTAATCCTAGAATGGTGGTAACCCCTTCTGAATTCTGCAAGGGGACAAATGGTCTGCTGTACTTCATAGATGCAGACTGGGAGACTAGATTATGCATCCCTCAAACCATGCTCAATTATGTGCTCAGGTAGATTCATGAATCCCCATTCAACTCAGCTCATGTGGGCCTGTGCCAATTGGAATGCCAATTGCAAGAAATATTCTACTGGCTGTCTATGCAGAAGGATGTCATGCACTATGTGGAGACCTGTGATATTTGCCAGAAAATCAAAATAGACCAATGTAAGGAAATGGGGGTGCTTAGACCATCACACATTCCTGCTAGACCTTTTGCCACCATCTCTTTAGATCTCATAACTGGTTTGCTGCCTTCAGGAAGAGAAGGATACACCACCATTCTGGTAGTAGTGGATAAACTCACCAAGTACACAATCATGATCCTCACTTTCAATACACTTGATCACTACAGCTTTGCTAAATTGTTTATCAACTGTGTGGTTAATGTCTTCAGCCTGCTGGAATGGATAATCACTGATAAGGACAAGTGGTGGTCCACCAGATTCTGGAAGACTGTTGTTGCAAATTATGGTAGCATTATGGCTCTTTCCTCATTGCACCACCCACAGACCAACAGGCAAAAGGAAGGACAAACACTACTATTGAACAGATGCTATGTGCCTACGTAGCTGAAGATAGGACTGAATGGGCTAAGTGGCTAAGTGTGCTAGCCAACTCCTATAATTCCTCTGTCCATTCATCCACCACTCATTTGCTGGATTTCCTTCTTCTGGGTTATCAACCACGCATTTCTACCAGTGCACTGATAAAGGGCGATGATCTGGTGAGCCACCTGTTCTTGCCCAGCCAGGAAGTAGAGGAGTACATTGTGGAGATAGAGCTCCATTGAGCTAGGGCACAGGATGCCTTAGTCCTTGCTCAGGAAAGGCAAGTGAAGGCTTACAACAAAAACTGCCACCTAGTGGAACCCATCAAGGAAGGAGACTGGGTGTTAGTAAACCCCTACACCATGAAACTAGTTGAGGTGGAAGGGACAGGAATGAAACTAATCCAACATACCATAGGACCCTTCAAGGTGATGGAGAAAATTAACCCTCTGGTCTACTGCCTCCAAGTGTCTGTGAAATATCCCATGCATCTGGTGTTCAACCTTGAACATCTCAGGAAATATCACCTCTCCCCCACTCAATGTTACCTCTGATGCATGAAATAGTTCACAAGGAGGAATACAAAGTGGAAGCAATCCTTGGGCATAAGCTGACAGGGAGAAAGCACAGTAATTGTTGAATGTACTTGGTAAGGTGGAAAAGCTACAAACCTACTGAGGACTCCTGGGTTAACAAGACTGACCTTACTGACGCTCCCAAGGTCAAGAGGCAGTATCACCATGCTCAAGGCCTGCCTTTGTGATTCACATCAGATTAGATTATGGGATGGAGCATGAAATGATGTGACCTAGTCATGCATGACTACATGCCCTTCTTTCTTTGGAACTTTGACCTTCTTCCCTCCTTCCTCTCACTCTCACTCCATCTGCCTGCTGCCTAGAGGCACAGATGGCTGGGTCTCTAGCTGCTGTCTCAGAGGTGTGGCTACAATATTAATATATTATTATTCTAAAAGGTTTCCCTTCCCTCTCCTCTTTGTCCCACCCTCCCTTCTTTTTATCCTAATACAATTATATTGGCTGCTGCCTTAGGTGCAGAAATCATTTTCCTCACTAGGTATTGACATCTTGCTGTCTGTGGCAAGAGACTGAGCTTAAGTAAGTACATTATTCAAATAGTGCATGGGACACCGCAGCCCATCAATTCACATCTACTGTGTCATGGAGGAACCTGACACTCAAGTATTCTCTGCTGGCTATGTAATGTACATGAAAGGTTACTATACATTTCCAACTTTTTTGTCAGCATTGCTATTCAATCAATACCCTCCTTTGCAGGATACCATGGTCATCTGGTCAAGCTTAGGGGCTGTGCATTTGAGTTTTGGTCCCCTAATTCTCCCTGGCATCCTTACTGTCCCAGCCTTAGCTTGAACAAGGTCATGCTCATGATACCAATGGTCATGGAACACAAGAAGTTGGATGGCCATCTTGGCTGCTTTAATCCTACTTTTTCTCTGCAGATGGTCATAGAAGTGCCATGATTGGCCTTTGTTCTTTGAAGCTTGCCTGTGGGGAGGATGACATTTGATTTTCCTGTAATGAAGTTGTTTCTTCAAAGTCTGGCATAGCAACCCTTGGCCAAGTACAGTGGGTTATTTGGCATACAAAGTCATCAACACTTTGTTGACCTGCAATAGGTCTTTGAGCAATGAGGCAATGAAACTCAAGAAGATTGAGTCCACAAGAGTGACTTGGTGGTCCAAACATCTGGCCAAGATACCAGATTCTGTTTTCAGCAAATTGAGGGGCCCCATTCTGTTTGACGTCACCATCAATAAGTTTGCGTTTGTAGCACATAGCCTAAAGGTAAAAGCAGCTTGGGTGGAGTTTATCAGACAGAACTTAGGGGATCAAGAATGGTTGATGCATGCAGAGAATGTTGTGCAGGGGGATGGACTTAGCAGATGGTGATTGGATAGGCATATGGATCAACAGCATGACTCAAGAGGCAGCATTTTGGCTTATCTGGCAGAGGGTTCCAATTTTTATAGCACATGAATGCTTGGTGCAGGAGCTACGCCTCTTTTCAGACATTCCTTGTGTAAGGGGACAGTCTATTTCCCTTCTTTTCCCACTCTCCCACAGTCACAGACACTTTCCACACTTCTATTTCTTCTTCTTTTTCTATGACTTTCTCTCTGTTC
The DNA here is from genome assembly GCA_017657315.1 of Termitomyces sp. K1Ag. Taxonomy (NCBI): domain Eukaryota; kingdom Fungi; phylum Basidiomycota; class Agaricomycetes; order Agaricales; family Lyophyllaceae; genus Termitomyces; species Termitomyces sp. K1Ag. The sequence continues at coordinate 11,351 of JAGGAR010008274.1, forward strand.
CAGCCTTTAAGGC
>JAGGAR010008275.1:0-11352 GCA_017657315.1 Termitomyces sp. K1Ag
AACAAAGAGGCAGCCATTATGGAAAACAAGGTCGTCATGTTGAGTGATAGACTCATTTCCTTGTTGCAAGAGGGTGCACCATTCAATATCGGCACGGTAGGTGGCCTTGAACTCATCGAGAAGTTCGGAGTTGTCAAGGGAGAAGGTGGCAAGGGAGTTGATGGAGGGAATTGGGGTGTCTGAATGGGTATTAGGAAGTGTGTCGGAGGGAAAAATTTGGGTGGTGTGGTAAAGGTTGAGAAGAGCTTGGCGTTGATTAACAATAGTGTCATCTCCTTCTTTAGGTTCGTAGTCAGGACGTCGTGAGGCGGCGTCTGCGGGGTTTTTGACGCCAGGAGCGAAGTTGAGCTGGAAATCGAATTCGGAAAGAAATGATGACCAACGGGCTTGACAGCGGTTGAGGAGACGGGACGTCATGAAGTAATGGAGGTTGGAGTGGTCAGTGATAACGGAAATAGTGTGGGGAGAGCCGACAAGCCAGGAGCGCCACTCACGGAAGGCTTCGACGATGCCAAGAAGTTCTTTGTCATGAACTTCGTAATTGATTTCCGCGAGCGAGAGTTTACGTGAATAGTAGGCAATGGGGTGTAAGAGAGAATGTTGGTCGGCTTGAAGGTGGATTGCAGAGAGTGCGAAGTCGGAGGCATCTGTGACAACAGTGGAGGGAAGTGTGGGATTGAAATGTTGGAGAACGGGGGCTGTGGTGAAGGCAATTTTGAGCTTCTCAAAAGCATTGTGAGCAGTGCTGTTGAGGCCAGGGAATTTAGTCTTTGATGCCTTTGTGGTGAGAGCATTGAGGGGGAGGCAGATTTTGGCATAGCAGAGAACAAAGTCTTGGTAGAAGTTGCAAAAGCCGAGGAAACGCTGGACTTGTTTGACGAAAGAAGGAGCGGGCCATTTTGCGATGGTGTCAAGCTTCTTGGGGTTCATCTGGATACCCTTAGCCGAGATGATGTAACCCAAATACTCAACCTGTGACTTCGCAAATTCGCACTTTTTGGCGTTGGCAAAAAGATTGGCGGAACGAAGGCAATCTAGAACAGCTTTGACACGGGCATCGTGATCTTCGCCAGGCCAAGAAAAGATGAGGATGTTGTCAAGGTAGACGACACAGTAGACATCAAGAATGTCGCAAAGTACATCCTGGATGAAGGCTTGGAAAGTCGCAGGAGCATTGGTGAGGCCAAAAGGCATGACGGTATATTTGAAGAGTCCAAGATGAGTACGGAAGGCAGTTTTCCACTCATCACCCTCCTTAATGCATATCAGATTGAATGCATTCTTGAGATCAATGACAGTGAAGGTATCGCAGCCTTGTACACGATCAAGAAGGTCAGAAGTCAGGGGAAGAGGATACCAGTTTTTCTTGGTGATGGCGTTAAGTCCACAGTAGTCTATGCAGAGCCGAAGGTCACCAGTTTTGCGGCGGACAAATAGGATGGGAGAAGCAGCAGAAGAAGTGGAGCGACAGATGAAACCCTTGGCGAGCTGTTCCTGAATATATTCAAAGAGGGCAGCGTGCTCATCTTGGGACAGAGAGTAAATGGGACCAAAAGGTGGGTTTTTGCCATCTTCAATGTCAATAGTGATATCGTAAGGTAGGTGATCTGGAAGCTTCTTGACTTCAACCGGATCAAAGACGTCAAGGTAGGTATGGAACTGCTTGGGTACAAGTTTGTGGATTTTGTCCTCAGTTTCCGAGACAAAAGCTCTGCCTGGTGTACCAGGTGTGGCATGAGATGGTGGTGTGGTTGGAGGAGGTTTGGGAGGCGGCGGGTCAGGATTAGTGGAGTCAGGAAGTAAGGAAGTGGAGATAGCGTTAATACGAACGTCGAGAGCTTGTTATTAGTGGTATACCAGATACATGAGATTGCCTGGTTCTTGGCGTACTTCCTGAAGCGCTCAGGAGAACAGCAGGCGATGTGAACAGGTTTAGGTTTTGGGCCGTAGACAGGATCAGGTACTGGAGGGGGTGTCGACCAGATTGCAAGGAGCTCTTCGTGACTGATGCCGTTCCGAGTCAGAGGATGGAGAATAGAGGCTGACAAAGTTGGATAAGTTGACTTGTAGCCAGGGAAAACAGGTGGTGTCTTGTCACAGGGCGGATCAAGAACCTTCAAGATGTCAGAGGTTGGCATCCTGGGAAGACCTAGGCCTAGACCGAGAGAGCTGACAGAAAGAGCAGAGCAGGAATTGGATGTTACGGGACCATAGCCCCTACCAAAAGCTGTAACAGGAAAGTTGTGATTGGCGCCGCAGCATGAGAGCGAGAGTTGTCCGTGGGCCCAGTCTACAGAGGGATTGTGTTGCTTCAGCCAATCAAGGCTGAGAAGTACAGGGTAAGGCATTGAAACAATGCCAAGGCAGATAACTTCTTGATGATCGCGGACCTTTAATTGGGAAATGACATCGTGAGTTAATGGTCTGGAAGTTATGGGACGGTTGTCAATGGTGTAGATAGGGACGGGAGAAGGTTTTGGAGCACGGGGTAGGGAGTGACAAGAAGCAAAAGTATCTGAGATATGAGAGCCGGTTGCGCCGCTGTCGATGAACGCATAGGTTTTGATTGGACTTCTTTGAGGGAAAAAGAGAGAAACTGGAATAAAGAAATGATTTTTATTATGGGGAGCTAAACAGACAAGATTAGGTAAAAGAAAACGAGGTGCGAGAGTCAACTGAGCTATCCATTCACCAGTGGTAGACCTGGCAAACTTCTGCTCGGCATGGTGACGGGTAAGCAACTCAGTTCCATCCATTGATGCCAAAGACCCTGGAACTAGTTGGTCTTTGGCTTGGCTTTTCCCATGTCCCCATGCTTTGCCTTGCGCTTCTGACAGTCGGCGGCCTTGTGTCCGTCTTTCCCACAGTAAAGGGACAAATTGTTCTTGATGCGGTGTTCACACTCGGTGGGAGTGAGGGGGCCACAAGATTTGGAGGTGATAGCAGAGATAGCGTCGACATCCATAAGTACAACATCAGAAGTAGAGCTGGAAGTGGTTGTGGAAGTGGGAGCAGAGACAGAAGGAGTGGTGGAAGGGAAATGGGAGGTGGATGAATGGTTGTTCTGGGGTTTCTTCTTGCCGTTCTCGAGACGGCATTCGACTTTGCGCTGGTGGAGGTTGGTGTCGATGGAGATGACGAGAGGCTCCCAGGCCTTGAGAGTAGCGGGACAGTCAACAATATTGATGAGATGATCTTTGACGGAGGACTTGAGACCCTTCATGAAACGTGTGATTTTCATCTGTTCCATCATGTTGAGGTGACTAGCGAGCTCCATGAAAGCAGTGAGGTAGTAGTGGGCGGAGCCAGTTTGTTTGGGCGCGTCGAGCTTGACATCGGCGTTCTGGACGAGAGAGGGATCCGCAAACTTCTTCCTGAAGGCACTGAGGAAGGAGTTCCAATCGTAGAGGAGGGGAGAATCGTTGCGTTCAAGTTGATTGAACCATTTGATCAGCATCCCATCCTTAAGATGCAGGCCAACGTAAAGGACACGAGAATTGTCGTCAGGGAAGGAGGCAGTGTGGAACTGGATAATGTGTTTGACTTCAGAAAGGAAAGGAGTGACTTCACCGTGTTTTCCATTAAGGATACGCGCGCTACGAAGTTTGACGGTGCTGCCACAAGAAGTCTGGTCAGGAGGAGGATAGACAGGACGACGAGCAACTTCAGTCATGACGTCGACGAGGCTGTTCTGGAGCATAGTTTGGTTGTGCGTGAGCTGTGTGAGGATGGCAGCGAACTCAGGCGTGAGATTGGCCAAACCGGAAGTATTTGCTCCGGTGCCTGGAACGTGGTTCGGGTCCATTGGCGGGATCGCAGTCGGATCAAAGTTACCAGCAAGTTGTGTGAAGTCAACGCCGGGAGTGGGATGAGGGAAGTAAGCTTGGGGATCAAGAGGAGGAGGCTGAGTAGTTGGAGAATTGAAGTCTAAAAAGACAGAGGTTGTTGCCATAGATTAATGGTGGAATCAAACTTGTCAAGATCCCACTAGATAAGATGAACGAGATAAGCCAAGATTAGATTTCGAGTGAGAAAGCTTAGAGTTCAGGCAGATTGGGAATCGAGAAACTGTGTTGATTCCACGAAGGCTGGTAACAAATACATGAAGGTTTATATAGACAGAGTAACATAGGAGAAACATCAATAAGGAGTGAATAAAATGGAAGAAGTCTGAGAATCGTAAGCTCGTGAAATCAATTAAGATGAAAAGAGGAGAAAATAAGTAATTATGACATAGTGACAGAAAAAGAAAAGGAGAACTAGAATCAAATGATAGTCGACGAGATGTAAGGGGGTTGAGTCGGATTTCGGGATGGGCTTAATTATGAGGATTGTGACACAATAATCCTCGTAAATTGGCCCGCGGACTGTCAAACTCGATGGAGATCGTTGGCTTGAGCGATAGATCTGAGGGCGATGGTATCATCGATCGATTGCGTGAGGCCTTCAGCAATAAAGCCGTCTACAAACAGTTGTTTCGGAATGCGAGGGATTGGATCCGCAGAAGGCACTCAACACTTTTCAATGGGTAAGCCGCTCATCCAAAGCCACCCTATGACATGCATAATTTCATCTCGTCTACCTCCCATATAGCTGCTGGATCAACCTAAACTAGACGAGTCTATTCAGCAAGAACTTCTTGATGCTATCCAGAGACTGTCGCAGGAGTCGGGGCTTTACCCTTCCTGTTATCAGCTTGAGGGCAAAGTTGTTCAGGATCTTCAAAGTCCTGTTTTCTGCGGAGGGTTTGCAGACATCTGCAAAGGGCACTTTAAAACACAGCGTAATATATCTAATATCGCCGTGAAAGCTATCCGAGTAAAGCGAAGTACTGTGATTGGATCTGTCTTGAAGGTTGGTCTCCTTCTTATGCTTACGCTGACACTTGCTGATTATAAGTCCATCCGAAGCATATCTCCAGAGTAGCCATTCTCTGGGGACAATTGTCTCATCCGAATGTGCTTCCAATATATGGAGTGTATTATATTGAATCCTGCACTTGCTTCGTTGGTCCTTGGATGGATGCCGGTGATATCACTCGTTTCCTCAAAGAAAATCCTGTGTTTTCCTGGTGAGTGTACCTGTGCTCATCCGGTCTACTTGTAGTGACTTTTTGAGGGGCAACTGATGTCGCAGATGGCCTACAATATTTACACAGCAATTGAATCATTCATGGTGATTCGAAAGGGGTTCGCCAGGTTGTACTACTATAAGACTATCTACGGTACCCTCTTGATAGTCAAATGTCCTCATCGACAACTATAGGAGAGCACGACCGGCTGATTTTGATTTGACTTCAATATCCGATCCAGAACTCTCCCGGACTTCAATTTTGATGCCTGTATACCAAGGATCAAATCCGATGGCAAGCACCAGGAATTTTTGATATTAACTCGAAGAGGGATTCCCCCGTGAAGAATAGGGAGGCTAGTGATGTCATGGTCCTGTGTATGTTACGAGGTGTGTGTGCTTAGTTCCTGTGAATCTAGAACTTGACTCATTGACTCATTCCTTCTGAAGATATTCGCAGGGGAAATTCCATTTTATGACATTCGTCGTGACGCTACCGTTGCGTACCGGGTGATACGTGGTCATCGGCCTTCGAAACCCCTTGCTTCGAGCCTGGCATGGGAGGCGTGGGGTCTAACGGAATCTATCTGGACATTGATGAAAAAATGCTGGAGAAAAGAGCCTGAAGAGCGTCCTTCTATAAAGAAGGTCAGGACCCGTTTGAGCTCTGGAGATGTCATGGACAATCGATCTGCTGGAGACGAACAATCCTTAGCGCCTGCTCTGTTCCGGACCACGATCTGCAAGCCCACAGAACTCCTCACCGCTTCTTCTTTGGATGCTATCATTCGAAAAGATATATCTGACTCGGAAGAGGCGGCCATGAACAAATCAGGAGAACATTCATCTTCCCACGTGCAAATGGAATCACGTATGTTGTGGTCTGAGAATCAATCTTTGTTCCCTAACAATGTTCAGTGTCTGCGGATGCTAAAAATGATGATTTTCCTGCACGTCGCGGTTCTCCGTCGAGTGGTACGTGGATGAAGTTTGTCCGGAATTTGTTCAAAGGGTTGCTTAGTTTCTTTCGCTCAACTGGTGCATGTCTGACTTGATTTTAGGTCGGCTTCAAGTTCCTTTGTTCAACACCTGGAAACGTCAGTCGTCTTTTCCACTCGACTAGAGATTGATGATTCTATCTCGCTTTCAGATCACCTTCTCCCACAATGTAAGAAGTCGACTTGGCGTTTTTCACAATTGACTCGCTGTGAAACAACATTCCTAGCTCTCTCCAGTCGCCGCTCAAGAATTCCTGTATTGAACCATATACGTGCGTCAAGTTCAATCCCCTCACCTTCAGTTGCTTCTTACGGACTATTCCGAGTCAGTACCAATGAATCTTCGACGTCCAAAGACACCAAGTTTGAAAGGTACTTTGTTGTTCCCTCGAATTCATCGTTAAATATGACACTGAACTGAGAGTATTTTACAGGTTGTTTGCTCTTATCATTGGAATAGATCACTACAAAGAGTCCAGATTTTCTTCTCTTGTTGCTGCCGTTAAGGACGCAGATGCCGTCAAGAACTTCCTGACCACAAAGCTCGATGTTCCAAAGGATCGTATTGTGAATCTACGCAACACAGAAGCGACGCGGAAAGGGATTATCAGGGCCATGAAGGAGCTAGCGGATAACGACAAAATTTCCACGCAGGATCCCATCCTCATTTATTACTCAGGGCATGCTCACGAGAAGAAAGCACCAGCCAGCTGGTCTATCGACAGCGAAAATGGCGAGATCCAAATGCTCATTCCTCATGATTCTAAATATCAAGGGGGGGCTCAAGGTAAGGTTATATGTGAGATACGAATGCTCCTCCCTCATGATTTCAGGTATATCAAATAAAGAACTCTCTCGGCTTCTCGCCAACATCGCCATAGCAAAATCGAACAATATCGTGTGTTGCACTTTTGCTTGATTTGAGGTGGTGATCTTGAATCCAAGACAGACTGTTATCTTCGACTGTTCTCACGCCGGGTCAATAACTGGAAGTAGGCTAACCCGAAGTAGTCTGAAATCTCATGTCTTGTTAGCGGCCTGCAAGCACGACGGATGCGCTTTTGAGACTCACGGCCGTGGACTCTTCACCAGAGCTCTGTTGGATTTTCTGAGTAATGCCGATATCAGTAAACTCACCTATACAAGTCTTATAATGGGCTTGCCTGATTTTCCTCACTCGTAAGAGTATTTTTGATCTCTTGCCTTGGTCAGTGTTCTAACACCCGCGTTCATCAGGCAATATCCCCAATGCGAAGGTGTTCATCAGAACCGTATACTCTTCACCTTCAAGCCGGGTGGACCACAGCCTGTCAAATATCGTATCCGTTCAGACGTCGGGAAACCAAACGATTATACTTTGAAAGCAGGTCTAGCACATCACATCGCGAATGGTGCCACACTGACTATTCATTCTGACGAGAATCTTACATCCATCGTCGGTTCTGTTGTTGTCCGCGATGCCGGTCTGTTCACTTCGCAGTGTTCTGCCGACGGCCCTCCATTCACTTGTCCCCAGCCTGCATACGCAGTCCAGACGCTCCGTGCAAAAGAACAGCATCTTCGTTTGTTTATCGATCCGAACGACCAGTGCTATGGCCGACTTAAAAGGTTGATCGAGGATAAGGATGCGGCCGATGTCAGCCTGTGTTCTATTAGTATCATGGACGATGACAGTGAGGTGGATTTGGCTATCAGTACACACGACGGACTGGTGCAATTTGAAGTTAAGAACGAGAGATGTTGTCAACATGACCTGCATCACATGCCACCCTATGACGTTCGTGTCGACGAATCCGAGCGCCTACTCTCAATCCTGCACAATGCGGCCGACTTCTATTGGCGTCTAGATCTACGCCACCCCAACCAAGACAGATCTTTGGACACATTCATCCATGTCGAGTGTCTCAAACTCACACCCAGCGGGGAATTCAACGATTACCTGGAGGATATCTTGGTTCCCGAGCCCGACGGCCAAAATCTGAACATCGAAGGAACAATATTCATCGATGTTGGGAATGACAACAACGAGTCCTACGGCTACAGGATCAATAACTTATCTAGACGACCTCTCCATGTCGCTCTCATCTATTTTGACATCGGGGACTTGAGCATTGGTAACAGTGCAGCATTTTTTTCCAGGGCGATTCTAACCATGCGGTCTTTATAGTGCCGTACTGTTTTCCTGGGACAGGCGCACGCGGACAAGTCGACTACGCTCTTCCCGGAAATGGGTCCTTGACCATTGGATTTGGTAACGGTGGGTGGGAACCACGTACATATCATCTCAGAAATGAGCAAAGCGTCAACGTCGGCTTTTTGAAACTATACGTTTCAACGGAATATGTTGACTACTCAGGCATACTTCAAGAATCGCCCTTCGAGCCCGAGGCTGGCGGCGGAAAAGACCACCGGCTACATTCCCGACCATTTTGGGGCACACTCACCATCCCAGTCGTCCAAAAAAGAGCGTACAAGCTGATCGCTGAAAGCCAATAGGATCAGGGTCTTGATGTAAGCTCGTCGCCGTACCATATACCATCCCTGTAACCTCGACCACATGAACTGTCTTCTATACTGCCGAATTACTGTTTTCTTACTTTTTCATTGATGTCACCTACCGTTTACTTCCTTGCCCTTCGACTAACCTTACATATCGGTTCAACACTTTTGTATCCTTCAAGTTGTCCTTGGCACCTTTATCCTCCCACAATCCGTGATAAACTTTGTTCGTTCAAACACGAAGAACAGCGTCTTGCCATTGGTGCTTGCTTTCGCTTTTTATCTCAGCGCTATCTATCGTAGGTCGCTGTATGGAAGCTGCTCTAGGAGGAAGCCACAATCCGATATCTGCACAGGAGCATAATAGCGGCCCTGAAGCACCCACCCTCCAATGGGGGCGAAATTGAAAGGAAGTCGGCAAAGATGGCCGAGATAGCAAAGCAACACCACGAGCACCTCCAGACCCTAGATGCCCCGCGGGATCACCGAACAGATAAAAGGAAAATGAGGAAAGTCCTGTCACACATCAGCAAAACGATCTCAGCAGAAGACGCCGAAGAAATGGCGAAACAACTAGGAAAAGACGAGGTCCGAGAAGCCGTAAAATCCCTGCAGAACGGAAAAGCAGCAGGGCTGGACGGAATAATACACGAGCTATGGAAGGAACTATCAGACATATATGACATAGCATGCAAGGAAGAACGGGAGGGTTTCGATGTGATAGGAGCCCTCACAGCAGTCTTTAATGATATCAAGAGCCATGGTATGGTGGAAGGAACGAACTTCTCAGAAGGGTGGATGTGCCCCATATACAAGAAGGGCGATAGGACCGACATTGAAAACTATCGCCCGATCACCGTGCTAAACACGGACTACAAGATCTTCACAAAGGCTCTCTCAATAAGACTGAACAAAGTGGCCCCGTCCATAATTCACCCGAACCAAGCAGGCTTTATGACGGGTAGGAGAATTGAGGACCAAACGGAACTCGCCCACATGGCAATCGAGTGGTGCGAAACCATGGAAATAAACGGAACAATAGTATGCCTCGACCAAGAAAAAGCCTATGACAAGATACTCCATCCCTTCCTCTGGGCCTCCCTGAGGAAATTCGGCTTCCTCGAAACGTTCATCGACACAGTAAAAGCGCTGTACGCGGACGCCTTCACCGTGATAATACTGAACGGCGAAAAGAGCGGACCTTTTCTGGTGATAAGAGGCGTACGGCAAGGGGACCCCCTCTCATGCCTCTTATTCAACATTGCCATTGAGTCTCTGGCACAAATGCTCCGGGACTCAGAATTAGAAGGCCTTAAGATTGACGGGAGCCCAGATAGGCTCATCGCCACCCTGTTTGCCGACGATACAACAGTATACCTAGCGGAAAACGACTGCTTCGCATCCCTCCAAAAAATCCTAAAGACGTGGTGCGAATCCTCTGGAGCAAAATTCAACATCCCCAAGACCGTAATAATCCCAATAGGCTCTGAGGACTACAGAGCAAACCTGGTGGTGACTAGGAAGACCCACCCTGACAGCAGAGCGATACCCACAGACATCAAAATAGCAAGAGACGGAGAAGCCACGCGTCTACTGGGGGCCTTCGTGGGCAACAGGGTAGACAACATGAGTGTATGGACCCCAACGGTTGAGAAGGTCGCAAAGGACCTAAAACGATGGGCGAGAGGAAACCCTACAATGGAAGGCCGCAGACTAATAGTCGGCATGGTAGTAGGCGGCCGGACCCAGTATCGGACATGCGTCCAAGGAATGCCAGCGCAGATTGAAGAACGCATAACGAAGATGATACGGGACTTCATGTGGGGGGAAAACTCCCACCCAACCATAGGGATGGACACACTGCACCTCCCGCACGAGAGAGGAGGGAAGAAACTGCTCAACCTCAAAATCAGGAACGAGGCTATCGAACTCATGAAGGCGAAGAGATACCTTAACTTAGATGACGACCGCCCGACCTGGGCCAAGGTAGCAGACAAGATTATAGGCCTAAACATAGCAAAAAGGTGGAGAACCCGGGACGAAAACACCTTTCGGAACAGCTTCCTACAGACCCTGAATATCGACGCCAGAACACGCAAGGACGGCCTCCCCCCCTCCCTCCGAAGGATGTTCAAGGCAGCACGTAAATATAAAATATCATTTCACCCCCTGATTATCGAACAAGACCTAAAAAAACAGATGCCGATCTGGTTCCATCTGGGCCTGGCGAACACCAAGAATGTCAGGTTCAACTCCACAACCACAGACTGTTTCAGAACGACCCACAATCTAGCCTCCGCCGGGGATATGCTGGCCCTGGCAAAAATAACAGACCCAAGGACGAACCAACAGCACAAACCGAGACGCACTGCGCATGCAACCCATGCAAAGAGATGAGGAGGAGGGGCTGCGAGAGCCCAGACAAATGCGGGGTGTACTCACGCAACCTCCTGAACAAGCTGGGACGAAGGTGGGACCCTGGGATGCCCGCAGATACACGGGGTATCACAGAAGAAGAAAAGAACCTAGCGCAAGGTGAAAATATCATCATCTTCAACCCAGACTTCACAACAAAGGCCCACCTCAAAGACGGGTTCCGAATTTTCGCCACCCCCGGAAATAACCTGAGCTCGGACGACGTCGACTACACTCGACGATGCGAAACCCCCCCCCCCCCCCCCCCCCCCCCCCCCCCCCACCCCCCCACCCACCACCCACACAAAAAAAAAAACAAAAAAACAAAAAAAGCAAACACAAAATAAGGGACAACAGAGAAGAAGACACA
>JAGGAR010008276.1:0-11278 GCA_017657315.1 Termitomyces sp. K1Ag
GAATGATTAAGACAAACCTGTCAAAACCTTGGTCAAAGACGTCGATATCAGGTGAGGAACCTTGTCCGGAGGTAAGCTCAGATGCTTGCTCCAGGATCCACCGCTACACATCAGCTAGGTTTCAAGAAAGCGGACGAGAATACTCTGTGAGGTTCGTTCCAACGTTATCGTAACTGTAAAAAAGATGTCAGCTGCGATCTGACTCCCATCCAAGTGACATACAGTGTTGCAATTTTCTGAGGCGTATAATTCCAGTGCTGCTTTACGCATCACGGTTCCCTTGCCCGTACGGAGGAGTGGCTTCTACCTTGAACTAAACAAAATCATTTCTTTGAAGATCTTGGTGAATGCGGGGGCCACGTCGTTGGCTTCTTCAATGCTCGGCCTACATGGTGATCAATAGACAGGACATCCACGAGACATCCATGACGTACCATATCTGATTACGAAAACGTACAAGCTCTGAGGGATTGCCAATGTTGAAGTCACTTCCAGATCTGAGTTCAATGAGGACGCCAGCCTGATCACGTTCTCTCCCAAAGATAATCGCTCCTTGCCCGCTAAAAGACGAAATTGATCATCATGAAGTCGATAGCTGCCAAAACACTTACAGTGGATTGCTCATGATGATGACCCTCCATGAGTCCAGGGATAGTCTTTCCACCAGAGGAATGCACGATAACATCGTCCAATCGTCCAACACGTTCCCCAGAAATAGCAGGGAGGGTAGACCGCAATTATCTTAAGCTGCCCTTCCGAATTCGAGGTGAGTGATGAACTGGATTCCATCATGCGGGTCCGCATAAATAAAGAAAGGTTGGTTGGGATTGTTCTTCATATTGAACTCAATAGCATCAGAAAACAGAAGGTCATCATGGATAGATTGAAGAACAGGGAGGGAATAATCGAGTGCGCGCATTGTAGGAGAGATGGAGCAACCGAAAGCGAAGGAGCATCCTTTTGAGGAGAGAGAAATCACCAGCGCAAAAGGTGAAAATGTTCCCTCATCGGTCTTGCCGGGTCATTTATTCTCAACCCAGATCAACCTGCATGTCCCAAGTGTGTCCCAAGTGTGTCCATTCTGGCCATGATCGATGCATGATCACCTGAGAGATCATCGCGCCCCTACGCCCTTCCTTCGGACGATCGCGGAACTTGTCGGAGCTGTGCCGTTGAATCAACAACAGGGATCATTATAAACCGTCTTGATCTGTACGAAAGGACCCTACCACAAGATAGTACCTCCACCAAAACAAGTTGGAGAGAAGTTGAGTATCATACATTGAATCGTTTATCACTAGTTGTGGCAGAAACTTTTGCTTTTGTTGTCTGCCTGGAGCCGTTCACCGAGCTACACATGGTCAGTATTCACGTCAGTAGGACCCACACTTCGAAGCTGGATATTGATGTTGATAATTCATCAATACGTCCATATTCTGCATGCCCAATTTCCATTACCTGGATACACAGCCAGATCGTTTTTCTGTTGTTCAGTCAGGACCGGTATCAAATTTATCATACCTAGAAAACGTATATGTAGGGCTCTGAATGAGATTCTGTGAGTCTAGCCTTTCTTTGCTGCGCCTAATGGAACAGAACGATGCCTCCTCTGGTATTCACGACCCCAAGTTTTTCTTGGGTGTAGGCTTCATAGAATGTCTTTGCGTGACCGTATGTGGATTCCTTTTGTACATAGTTGCACTGGCTGATCTCTTACTGGTGCTTGAACTGTCTTCAGATGTATGTCAAGCATGTGTATCTAGCTTCGTGATAAGACCAAACATCATATTCGGATCCGGCCATAAATACAGAGAAAGAAGATCGGTATACTATAACACTCCTAATGTCTGAATTTTGGGTGATGTCACGGTCAGACAATAGGCATTAAATCCTCGAGTTAGTGTGGCTATTTGAGGATGGCCTTGGAACCAGAGAGAAAGGATGATAAATGGACTGAATACGACAAGAATGAAGTTCACTTGCAGTATCAATGTGGTATTGTCTGCAGCATTTCTTCGAGGGGGGGCCGTTTCTTCCATTTGAGCTTCTGCAAACATTTTTCGAACTTTGGTACGAGAGTTAAGCCTGCGCGTATACATGGTCTTTAGATTAAAGGGCCTTGATAGATGGAGACAAAATTGACGTACGTTGCCTACCATAAATTAGACAATATGAGATGAGAAGTCACACTTCACCACAATGCCAGTCTTACTTACCAGGATCGAATTGACATAGACTGGATTCAGTAACCAATGAGTAAGAGGAATAAGATTAACGACCACGCCACACACTTGCTTCGCTGATCGTGATGAAAACTAATCATTTCTGCACATCAGCACAAGGTAACCCGGAGGTCTATATGGGGACACACCAGTATAAAGGAGACTTGTAGGAGGAGCGATATAGTACTTGAGTAAGATAAGTGCCTTCAGACAGCTGATAATGAAGCATGCATTCACTATCACTCACAGATATGAGTGCACAGGTCACAATGATGCTTGTCAGTAGTCCAGTGCTCACACTGTGCATTCATTAATTAGTATAGCACAGCGGAACGGTTTTATAAGCTTGCCTGAATATGATCAACTGGTTGATGACGTTTTCAGACCTGAAGACAACGATTTCCTTGGGCCAAGTTCAATAGACTAGGGAGAATAGAGCTCACGTTGTCATTCCAGAGCGCATCCTGTTCAGGAGGTAGACAAGAAATATGCTAATGGTCAAATCGCAGATAATGTCTGCAACCAAACTGACTGAGTACGCGATCTTTCTCCACCATAGTCAGGATCTGGCAAGTGTCTTAGGAAGTAAGTAGATATCCCTACACGTAGTAGTGGTGTCTGCATAATGCTCATCGGGACGTCACTATATCTGTTAAAGAACGCTTAAGCATTTTCAATAATATGGAATAAACTGACTCAAACTGATGAATGTTGGATGCTAAAGTGATGAACCACATGTCTGAGTCAGAATGCCTAAAATCAATGGAATGTCACTTCACTCAGTCCAGCACCTGGCTGAAAGTTAGTTGAACAGACTGAAGAGAAGAAAACATCAACCTACCACATTGTGCAAGAGATGTAGTCAACTACGAGTTGAAGTGATTGGCGTTTGAGATGAGTAACCATGCATGATGGAACGGTGCATACTATGAATGCAATTAGGGATTTTCTCCATTGATATCCAACGCTGACTGTAGATAATTGAGTAGGACATACAACGCCAAATGATATAGATGGTACTCACGGTGATATAGTCTCCACGCATAAAAGCTGACAAGATTGGAGGAGATTTCAAATCGAGTAATTAACACAAGATAATATGAGCATACTTCTGAACCACTGATGCGACAATGATCTGTAATATAATATCATTGATGATACGAGCTATGGATGACTCAAATGAATGACGACGTACACCGATTGTTACGGAACCCTGCCGATGGTGTGAGTTTTCATATTAAATTCTCAGAACAAGTCAAATATGCCGCGTACTGCAATTCCCCTAGTAGTAAAATGTCAACGTCATTGCAGATGATCAGTAGCATCAGATTGACCAAGTATTGTTAAGGACTGCTAATATGTTCTCTGGCATCTTGCACACAATCAGGGCATGGTACACCCCTTGCGCTAGGAAAACCACATGTGCACCATCCATAATGCTAGTATGACTTGGAATTCAGATACACAAACGGAAAAGATCAGTCTATAGATCTCACAAAAGCGCTGCAACCTACAGATGCTGAATGAAAAATCGATAACTCAGAGGGCACCGGCTCACTAATGCTTTCAAAAACCAATGGTCATCAGAATATGTGCGGAAGTAGTAGGCCGTTTGTGAGAATGTAATTCCAGATAGCCTGTATGGAAATTAGGTGGGAAAAGAAGGCAGGAACATGCCCATACACAAAGCTGGTCATCACAGCTGCATAGCAGAGAGAAATGAAGAAGGTCAGGCTATTTGATCAAAAAGTACGTGCCTATGAGAGGGGGACCCGCAATGCTCTCTATGTTCAACATGAGTGTTTAATGTAGATGGGTGGACAACTGCGGACATAGTAGGGGAATTGGGATCCAACTCTTTTAAACTGTCGGGCTATTTCATAAGTTCACTATTTTGGGCTCTTAAAAGTTCCAGTGGAGCTACTTGTTTGTCTATATTTGCCATGATGGTATTGGAGCTTGCTGTTTGAGTGGAGCAATCAGTGATCATTGTAAGATATGTATGCTTGCGGTACACAAGGAATTAGGCATCAGGATTCACATTATGAATCCTGGTCGTACTCATTTGTCTATTCTGAATGAATTATCCCTTGCCTACTCCAGTTATCATGATGAGTCTGATATGGCACAAATACAACCTCGGTATCAATACAGCACAGCAAGCTCAAACATCAACATATGACCAGTCAACTCCTTGATTGCCCTTGCTATAAATGAGTCTCAGAGGCCAAGCCAGGTAATGCACTAGTAGATTGACTTATAGTGAGATATTATTGCTACCTACGATGCTCTCT
Source organism: Termitomyces sp. K1Ag (assembly GCA_017657315.1). Classification (NCBI taxonomy): domain Eukaryota; kingdom Fungi; phylum Basidiomycota; class Agaricomycetes; order Agaricales; family Lyophyllaceae; genus Termitomyces; species Termitomyces sp. K1Ag. Next base: position 4,517 of record JAGGAR010008276.1, read on the forward strand.
TTCTGTCTTGTGTGAAGCTGGATGATTAGTCTCAAGGGTTGGTGGCAAGCAGAGAAGAGACCAAGAATCAGCGATCCTATATGACAACCTCGAGCTGGCTTGGTAGTACAACCTTCCCAGCAATTTTGATACCAATGGATGCTACCGACGGCATCTTCCTACAAGGCTGCAATGATGTAGTGGAGCTCACAAATTAGAGCTCCACATAAAAATTTTCCTGGCACCCTTGATACCAACGGAGTACTTAAATTGAATTTAAAAAAGGATCAGCATATAGATATTGTGTTGGCTTTCTAGCCCAAAAAATATCAATCAAAGGCTAACCTACATACGATCACTCCTGGTTGTATTAGGGAAGCAAGGGGCTCAGCAAATGACAATTTGACAATGGCAACATCAAGGGGTACCAGTGATCTGCCATTGTGAGCACGGCAATTTCCGAGATCAGAGCGGCAATCTATTGACATAATCCTGACATTTTTATATTGCTGGTGCCAGGAAATCCGAGTTTTGGAAAATCCCACGAGACCCACCCGTCCCACTCGGCCCGGTCAATAGTGTCACAGAGTCACACTGCTGACTGCTGGGTGATCATTGACCGTGTTTCGTCGCCTCTACTACATCCTTTCTCACCAGCACCTATCGCACTGTTCAACGTGTAAGTACATTCCTATCTCTAACCATAAGTCTTCAGCTTTCTCTTGGTAGTGTTGAGCTCACTGTCCTATGCAGCTTGCTGTATATTAGATGCAGCCCGCTGTCTTTGCCAAAGATGTTGACATTCATGCTTCAGCTGCAATGTGAGCTCACCCTTCTGCATATCCGTCCTTAGGCCCATATCTTCTAGTTCTTTTTATTTACAGCTCCATGTCTGCAGATACTGTATTGGGAAAGATCAAGTGCGGAGGCTGTAGGGCTAATATACAGCTGGCAATTGTTAGATCGGATGCCAATGGAAATAGAGGACGAACTTATGCTAGCTGCTCCTCCATGAGATCTGATGGAACACCCTGCAAGTATTTTTGTTTCCTGATGCCCAAGTCCTCTCCGAGTGCATCACATGCATCGTCACCCAACCTGTCAAGCGTGTTGTTGTCAACTGCCCTGAACCTTGATGCTGTCTCATCCTCTCTCATCCTTCCTTCTTCTCATAGGCCTGGTGACTTGTGTCCTGTGCCTGGTTGTGGCAAGAATGCAGCTCAGCTGCATGTTGACTGTGTGTGTGGAACTTGTCAAAAACACTGTATGCAGCTGGTGGCTGCAGCATCAAGACTCATCATGTAGCATCAAGGAATCAAGTACCTGCTGGTCAAGGCTTGGCTCCAGCTCCACCCTCCACAATCTCTTTTTCAGCATCATCTATAACACTTCCCGCTCAACTTGATAAAGGTAAAGGACATGCTATTTGCACACCCTCCCCACCACCATCACTACCACCATTGGACCTGCTCACTGCATCAACATCTCATCAAACCATGTCACCGTCAATTCCATTTTTTGCTTCAACCCATGCATATTTAAATGCAAATCCATGCTACTCATCATGAATCAATGCTGTCTTTACTCAGCAAAATGCCATTGAACAGTCACTGGAGGAAAGGAGAAGGGCAGCAGACCAAGAACGCCTTGCTAGCATTGATAGAGAGCTAAAAACCATGTTATTGCCTATGGTTGGGCCAAGTTCCGTAAACAGTCTTTCTTTTCTGGATTGTGTAGAACTGATGGATTGATTCTCTAGAATGATGAAGAGCCTACCATTTACGAGTTTCAGGGTAGCTTCATATGGCCTTGCTTTGTCATTAGTGCAGGTGTCCTGGCTGATCTTGACTTGGTGCCAGCTGCTGATGCTTCTACTCCTGTCAAGATCTACAATAACACCATCTGTACTTGGATGAAAATTCCCATCAATCACATTGTTGTTTTGAAGGAGGATGAGTGAGTCTTTCTCAAAAATGTTGATGTTACTTCCTGTGCCAAATTCGATGAGCTTCTTGAATCCCACAACAAAACATACAATATGCAGGAGAATCTTCAACAGGAACGAGACTTTGTTTGGAAAGCATTGGTTAACAGATGCTGCCAGCCATCGTCTTGCCTTACCACATCTTCACGAGCTTTGTCTCAATGTTCCTTGCCAGATGTTATTGAGCTCAGTTCTGATGACAAAGAAGCTACCATGAATCCTTTCTCTGCTCGTCATCCATCTTCAGCTAAACTTGTTCCTGCTTCACACACTTCTGCATTTTCACAAGTGCCAGTCAAGGGTCACCACATTGCTCTTTCTGGATCAGATCTCGATGGATCCAACACCTCCAGCTCAGCAACCTCAACCTCCTATTAAATGATCACACTCATCATCACCCATCATGCTGACACTATCTCCAGGCGAGGATTCAGACAATCCTATTGATTTTGAAGATGATACACCTTGATGGCCAGCAGACTTCTACGTTGTTGATGTTGTCCAAGGTTTTCAACATTGTGAGCAAGCATGTCACAATAAGAAAAACATTGCAAAGAAATTTGAGAAGCTCTTCAACCTTTCCTTCCATAGCACTACCTTCTATCACAATCGTAGCTGTTGGGTCAAGGCACCTCAACGTGTTTGTGACCAAGCTCTTAAAGCTGGTCAAACTCCTGAAAGCCTGTGGACACATCAATCACCTCCTCACTTCCTTCTCCTTGCTCTCTTGAATCTCCAAGTGAGTTGTTGAGATGTGCTATGTGTGCTTGCTGTAAGCATTCTTTGAGCTGAAATTGAGACTGGTTTTGCTCATAGTGAAGGCGCTCAACTTCTTGATGTGCAGCATCAGCACAAGCTCAGTGGTTTTGCCTTGCAGCTGCATTGCAACTGACTACAACACAAATTTGATTTTGATCAGCGTGATTAGGGCAAAAGTGGTGATGGAGATTTTTGAGGGGAACATGGCAGTTGTGTACTCCACAGCATGTGAAACCAATGGCTACGCCATCTATCACAACTACCTTTACTTGGTGGCCACCATAAATAAACATGCATTTCAGGCAGTAGTGTTGGACTTCTGCTTGGCTGTAGAGGCAAAAGCACAAATTACGTTGTTGTACAGCGGAAAGGAATCTTGAGCAGTGCTGATAGTCTTCAAGTAGGGACAAGATGATAAATGCATCCCATACTTGTTCAGTTGTAACTGTACAGCAAACTGGCCAATCATCAGCCATTGTGACGTTGGCATGCATGATGTTATATATGTGAGCACAATTTGTAGCAGAATTCCTTTATGAATCATTTAGTTGATGTCAGTTGAGCTTTATCAGAGATGCACCATGATATTAGCATGCATACAATCCAGTGCTGAATGAGCCTCCTTTCAACAAACTGATGCTCCCCCACTTGAATAATATTTGGAAGCCCATCATAGTATGTTCGAACACCATTTTTGACTTGGTGATTATGGTGGTAGTTAATCTTGCAAGCTAAACTGAGTTACCAACTGGGATAAGATGTTAAATATGGAGCTTATATTCACAGTACAAATGAACTATATAAGCAGGGCAAGGGCCTTTGTCCATGGTATAGAGTACACCTTTTCATTGCTCAAGTTTTGTTAAGAGTTGTTTCTTCACCATTGTGAGGACAGCTAAAGTTATGGCAGGTATGCTGAGGAGGATATAGTGTATTTGAATCTAGTATAAAAGATTATCAGGCAAGCTTAAAAGAATCTTCAAAAAAACAGATGAACATAAGCCATGAGAGTGACCATAAGTAACAAAATCCTGCTCAAAATCCTGCTCAGCCCCATTCCAAACTGTGTCCTTCAAGGTATCCCAGCAGTCATCAACACACTGACTTGACATGTGGCAGCTGTCCGCTAAAAAGATATTTACAGATGGTGGAAGAACTCCAGGTGGTTTGTTAGCAGAGACTGATGCTGATTGTGCTAACAGAATGTCATCTTTCAACTTTGATGCCAGAGCCAAGAAATAAGTGATTTGCTGAAGAGTGAGACCAGGCCAGTTTTTTGCCTTAGGAAGGTGGTTTATATCTTTAAGGCAGAGGTCAGGCATGGGTGTTGAGTGATAGTCTTAACAAATCAGCTATGCTATGTTGTTTATATTATTACGTCCTCAATATGTAATTAACGAATTCAAACTTGTGAACTAAGACAAATTATAGGTGTGGACATAGTTGACATGGCTGATCAAGGTGTCACAAAGGAAATGATACAAGAGGTGTATAAAAAAAAGGATGGTAATTAAAGGTGTCAGAGAAAATAGTGTTGTAGATAGGTTGTCACAAATGTCATAGAAAGAATGATGTTGGAGATGGGTGTCACTACTGAGAAAGGTGACATAGAAAAGTTTAAAGACATGGACCTGAGAAGACATCACTTAAGAAATCACCAGTCTGAATGTAACTGCACATCCTTGACTGCTTGAGGTGCACAATCGCTTGTGAAAGGTATATGAGGAGCTTGCTTAGATGGAAGATTTTTCAGAAACAGAAGAACCTAGGGCCATAAGTCAGACCAGTTACTTTGCTATGACAAATATCAACTCAACTCACCTTCACCCATATCATTCTTTAACCTTTCATCACACATGTCTTCCACCTTCCTCTTCTTGTGCTGCTCACCATAGCCATGCATAGGTGGAGATAGGGTCAGACCAAGTGGAGACAGTTCAAGCTTAGGAGATGACAACACAGCCTGAAGAGCTTGGTGATAGGCTTCCTCTTCCCGTGCCTCTTCTTCAGCCTCTAAATGTGAATACTCCTTCTCTTCCTGGCTTCTCCTCAACAGCTCAGATAAATTTGGCATGAGGGGAATTTGTTACAAGGCCATTGTAAAGTTCATCCAACAAATCATAAAAAGGTCCAGGAGGCTGATCAGAGTCTTCTGGTGTCATGGAAGGATATCATAGAGGAATGAGTGGTAGAACAGAGTTGTCAGAGAACCTTCTGATCCAAGGAGATGGTTTGCTGTGACTCTGATCATGAACAATGGGGTGTGAATGGATGCTGCAACCTCCATGAAGAGCATGACAATGAGTAAGGCACATTTGAACCACAGTTCCACTCCCCCAAAATGTGTACTGAGTCTGCACAACTACTTACTAGTATGGTGCCAAGGCTTTACATAAGAAGATGGCAGATCATGGTGAGTTTAAGCAGAAGACAAATGAAGGCCAGAGCCAGCAGGCAGGCATGGAGAGAGACTATTAACATTGACTATGCACAGTCGGTTCGGTGGATAGGATGGGTGAACACTGCTATTGTTCAGTCTGAGGATATCCTATCCTGCAGACCGCCTTATATTGGTAGCTAATGACTAACACTACATGACTCATTGGCCTGTGGTATGTAAAGGAGTATGACTAACAATAATCAATGATGAGTAAGGATCTGGTCGTGTGACTTGTGTGGGTGACTAATACAAGACAAAAGGGGAATAGGAATGGTCAGGCAGTTGGTCAGATGGCTAGGGATGCCTACAACATCAGTCTAAGCCTGGAATAGAGTTGGATACTCAGGTAATTGAGTAGTCCTCTTACATCATCCCCCCCTCAAAGTTTGTCACCTCGACAAACAGTGATCAATGGCCCCTGGCCAGGCGTGAACGTCGAGCAGTATTACTACCATGCTGCGTAGAAATGCCCCGAGCATAATGCCCAAAGGTGTAGTTGATGGCCATGGGGGACGACGCATCAGGCATCGGTGCCATAGAGTAGTCTTGTGGCAAAGCAGAGGCCATGGAGGGCATAGGCATGCTCTATGTAGTGGCTGTAGGAACAGTGGAAGGAGTCAGAGTAGGATCTGGAGAAGGACGGTGCTGTTGGGTAAGAGGGATAGAGGTGGACAATGCGGTGTTCTGAGAAGGAGCTGGGTTAGCAACAGCCAGTGCAGCATTGCCTGAGCGCTGCTTCCATGGTGCACGCACACACTGCTTGGCAATGCACTTTCCAATGACCATGAGGGCCTCACCAATCTGTTGATCAGTACCCCTGATAGAGATGAACTGGCATGCTCTGTCACCTGAACCAACTGTGAAGGTGGCCAGACAAGAGCTGGAGATGTCATGGGCTTGTTTAAGGCCCTTCCCCTGGTGCCCAACAACGTGCGCTACAAGAGAGTCAGGAAGCTCAAGTGCGCATTTGTAATGCCAGACTTGATTGTCCATAGGAGGCAGGTCCTGAGCTAGGGGAACAATGAGGGGAGTGTTAGAGGTAGGGTGTGCTACATGTTGTTGAATGTGAGAGGTGGGGACAGTAGGAGGTTTGGACAGTGTAGGTGGTGGCGATGGCATTCCCACCCTCCAGAGCAGCTAGTCTGTGCTCAAGGGCAGCTAAAGTCAGTTACATCTGCTGCATAGTAGAAAACCAATTGGCGATCCACACAGGGGTCTCAGCAGGGCCTGAACCAGGAATGGGTGGGGTGTGTAAGGGCGACGATGACCTGTGGGATACCTCACATAACTAAGGAGCCTACAGTCAAGCAACAGGGCAACAAGCGGGCAACGAGCAAGCGCAATGGCAGGCAAGGAGCGAGCAAGGAGCAGAGAGCGAGGAAGAGACAAGCAAAGAGGCGGACGTGGCACTGGGTGTGCTTACAGTCGGTTCAGTGGATAGGACTAGTGAACACTGCTATTGTTTGGTCTGAGGATATTTTATCCTGCAGACCGCCTTATATACTACATCACTGGTAGCTAATGACTAACACTACATGACTCATTGGCCTGTGGTATGTAAAGGAGTATGACTAACAATAATTGATGATGAGTAAGAATC
>JAGGAR010008278.1:0-11222 GCA_017657315.1 Termitomyces sp. K1Ag
GCTGGACACGTATTTTTTCATTTTTCTTGACATTTCGCTACTATTGGACGCGATGCGCCTGTCACGTGACCATGCATGTGACTTGCACATGACTTTCATGTGATCAGCTGACAGGTTTTTCTTGCTGACTGATTTTTGGAGCTTGAGTTGGAGCCGCGCTGGAGCTAGAGATATTTTAAGCGCTTGCTCCACTCATCTATTATGTTTTATGGAGTGCTTTCCTTATAGGATAGGCCCAACTCCACAGCTTTTTGAGTATATAAAGCCTTGATTTTGTAGTATAAGTCAAGAATATAGCGTGCTGCTGCCCCTACGCATTACTGAGCACACTGCTGTAAGAGCGTGCTCATCGTTCTCCTCGTTCACGACGCATTTTTCGCCTTGTTAAGTGCTCTCTACGTGTTTTTGCTGTCATCGGCAATCTAAGCACTTGCGCTCAATTGCCTTCAATTGTTTGTGCCTGATTGGCATTTCGCTTCAATTATCAGTTAGTCAGTGGCCAGTATCCAGTTAACGCTGGTATTGGCATTTACGTATACATTTGCGCTTGCATTTGTTTGTTGCTGATTGTATCCCACATTGCCCTTTGTGCGTGAGTCTTAGATGAGCGCCCAATTCCATTCGCTACTAAAGCAGAGTCTATTGCTGACCCCTTCCATGTGACCTTAGGTTCCTAGCGCGCCGACCGATAAGAACTTTCAAGCGCCGACAGAACCAAGCCTATCGCCGACACACCTGAGCGACAGGTTCCACTTTTGTCTTCCTGAGACCAAATCTTACATAATCCTGACCACCCACTTGTTGTTGCCATCGCCAACAGAACATCACTCATCGCCAACCAGATTTTCAATCGCTGTTGCTAAAGTCGATATTATATCCGACAGATAGCAAATTTCCAGCGATTTGTGATAGGACCACTCTCGCAACTTAAAACTAACGCGTAAAGCTTTTCTAGGGTGTTTTCCTTGTCTGTGTGGCCTCTCTAGCAACAAGTGTCTTAGAAGTGCCACGCAAATAGGGTTTGCCTTTTTTTAAGGTAAGCACACCCTCAGAAGAGTTGTGTTGTCATCAGCGCTCTACACTGGAGCAGAATCAATCATGATAATAAATGAAGAAAAGAGCACACCTTTCTTAGTAATAAGAGGAGTTAGACAAGAAGACTCGCTGTCTTGCCTCCTTTTCAACCTCACCATAGAATCTCTGGCCCAAATGCTAAGGGACTCAGACCTGAAAGGTATCAAACTTGAGGAGAAAACCAAACACTTGATAGCAAAACTCTTTGCTGACAACATGATGGTCTACCTGTCAGAGGACAACAACCTAAAGGATCTCCAGAGCATCTTGAAGGAATGGTGTAATGCATCAGGAGACGAGTTCAACACCCCAAAGACCACAATTGTCCCTATAGGCCAGAAAGAGTACAGAGCTGACCTCATCGCATCAAGAAAAACAAATTGGAATGCAAGCTCAGTACCGCCCAAGATCCACATTGCCAAGGATGGGGAGGCAACAAGACTTCTGGGGGCTTTCATTGGCAATGGAGTCAACAACCCAAGTGTATGGACACTGACCTTAGAACTAATCATGAAGGACCTAAATAGATGGGCGAAAGGACACCCAATAATAAACAGGAAATGCCTGATTGTGGGCATGGTAGTGGGAGGCCAGACACAATATAGAGCCTGTGTCCAAGGTATGCCCCAGGAGATAGAACTAAAACTGGAAAGAATGGTAAAGAGTTTCATGTGGGATGGAGCAGTACACCCCACCGTAGGAATGGAGACTCAACCAATTGAACAAGGTGGGAAGAAGCTCCTAGACATAAGGTCAAGAAACAAGGTGATCAAACTCATGAAAGCAAAAAGATACCTCAAACTAGATTAGGACCAGCTGACCTAGGTGAAAATTGCAGACTCTCTAATAAAAATGAACTTCAAAAAGAAACACAAACTAGGAAATGACAGAGTGTACTGCAATGTCTTCTTGCAAACCCTAGATGTAAATGCAAAGCAGAGGGAGAACAGGATTCCAACATCACTTCAATGCATGTTCAGAGCAGCCTGGAAACACAACATAATCTTTGCACCACTATCCTGTGGGCTACAACTTAAGTGCAGCAAAATGCCAATGTACAAACCATAATGTAAGAATAGTAGGGAACCTGCTAAACCTTATCAGAGAAATCTCAAATGAAACAAATACAAACCACAAACCAAGGAGAAATTGTAAGTGCAAGATGTGCAAAGAAACTTGGAGTAAAGGCTGCAATAACCCGCATAAATATGGAAGAAAACTCATCAGCAAACTGAATGAACAGTGGAACCTCCTGAGTGTGAAAGGTACGGCACAAGGAAACTCAAGTACAACAAACAACAGACCCAGAGATGGAACCAAACCCATCCTCTTCAATAAAGACATTACAACCAGGAACTCACTCTGGAAAGGCTTCTGAGTCTTCACCCCCACAGACAAAATCCCCCCTGGACCAGCAACTAACCCAAAAGAGAAGAATAGGCCCCTCACAGAAGGTGGAAGCCTACACGGACAGGTCATGTATCAATAACGACTGCAAAGATGCAATAGCTGGAGCCAGAGTCTGGTACAGTGAAAATGACTGCTGAAACATAGCACCAGCCCTGCCAAAACACTTTAGACAATCCAATAACACTGGTGAAGCAATGGCTATACTCATAGCAGCCCAAAACTCCCACACAGATGACCATCTGGAAATATTCAGTGACTTGAAAATAACCATAGAAGGTCTGACAGAATCTCTGGAAGAATGGGAGGACAACAGGTGGATCGGAGTCAAAAACAAAGAAATAATAAGATCAACTGCTTTCTACCTGAGGGCAAGAAACAGAGCAACCTACATAACAAAAGTCAAAGGCCACAGTGGCCTGGAAGGAAATAAGAAAGTGGACAAACTGGTGAAGAAGGGGACAGATAGAAATCAGGTGGCAAACATAAACCTCTTCCCAGCACAGGTTTTCTACCACATGGGCATGAAACTATGCAAAGCCACACAAGCCCTGCTGTACAGGGGAATTGTGAAAAGAAAACCCTGCCCGAATAGAAGGGGAACAACCATAAACCTTGATATCACAAGATGGGTTATAAAAGAAGCAAACAAGGAAGTACCAACTGATCAATGAATCTGGAGATCACTAAAAGGAAAAACAATCACCAAGAAAACAAGGGCTTTCCAAAGGAAAGCCCTACACAATGCATATAAAATCTGTGAATACTGGGAGAGAATTCTGGGATACGAAACTAGAAGCAGGTGCCATGAATGTAACTGTACAAAGAGCATGGAGCACATCCTAACAGAGTGCAAAGTATCAGGCCAGGAAATAGTATGGAAGATGGCCAGCAAACTCTGCGACATATGCAGAATAGAGTAGAGTAAACCAAATTTGGGCCAGATATTCAGATGCCACATAATCAGGCCAAAGTACAAAATAGGAAAAATAACAGAGGCAGGGAGCCATATGTACCAAATAACAGTGTCAGAGTCAGCCCGACATATCTGGAGACTAAGGTGTGAATGGAGGATACAGAGAGGAGCTGACCTGGATGTGATGCTCACAGATGACGAAGCCACAAACAAGTGGAGCAATACAATGTCCAAGAGAATAAAGCTAGACTGCCTCACATCTGATGAACTCAGATATGAGAAGAGAGCCCTGGACAAGGAGCTGGTCATGGACACATGGCTAAACATACTGCCAGAAGGATTGAGACCATGCAAGGCATGGAAGTCAGCAAATAGGGTTTTAGTAGGTATGGGAGTAAATCACCCCCTGGGCTGGAACTGTTAAGCTGACCCAGGGCTACAGCCTGAACCTCACACTCAGTGCATAACTTGCATTTCCCTATGGTAGGCTGAACAATACAAGATTAATTTCCTTCACAAACACCTTTCTGACTAATAGAAGCTAACTTTGTAGATATGTCTAGTGGTCTTTAGAACCACAAAAAAAAAAAAAAAAAAAACTTTCTTACTTACTTACTCTTACTGCTACTTCTCAGCGAGGTATTTATACTCCTGAATTACTTACATAATGTAGTTGGGAATGAAATTCAACTTCAACTTCAATTTACTATAAACATATGTGTCTTCAATGCAAAGCTCGTTCCACAACCAATGATGACACTAAACCCTACTAGTTGAGGGACTAGAGATGCCACAGAAGGACTTAGCAAAGCAGTCCAACTACAACACTCAAAAACCTTCAACGAGAGCAAAGCTTACTTAGTGTGTGTGTGGGGGCAAGCGCTGCAACATTCCAGAGATTTCCTGAAAGATGGATATAGTATCAAGAATAACGATGTCGCTAATGGATGTTGCTAGCGTTAAAAAAAACAAATCACTAAGATCTGAGCAAGTCACTATCAGAAGTCACTAGGTGCTAGGCGCTATTGCTCTCTTGGTTCAAAGCAAAAGACTAGTTGGGGACTAGACCTGTTATAATTATCACAAACCTAGTTAGGGACTAGGCCTGGAGTATCACAAGAGGTCATGATACCAAAGAAGGGTGGAGGAGGACTGGTTGCGGTTCTGTTCGGTTGCTGCCAGAGAAGAAAATGATATGGTGATTGTTTAGGCAACAGTGGGGGTGAACAACACAGGTACTGGAAAAACCTCTACCAGAACAGGTGCCTACGCACATGTGTTGTCAAGTAGCAACACATTTGTAGTCCTCGTTAATCCATGGTACACGACAGGGTTAGTTAGAAGCTACTTGCAATCGGCAGGGGCTTTCAGACTGCTTAGCGTCTGGATAAGTTACCAGACTAGTAAGGGGATGGGAAGGGAACATTGGGCTGCTGGAGAAGCTGCGCACCAAAGTGTTGGTATTGGAAAGCTACAGAAAGCGCTAAAGATGTGCTATAATCAAGTCACTAAAATGCTATCACTAACTACTAGAACTAATCAGCTGCTGCTATTGCTAAGTTTGACTTAGACCAGCACAAAAGCGCTAAGTCCAAGCAAAACCAAAAAACTAAAGACTACACTTTGCACTAATGCAAAAGTGTGTCAAGAACATCAGAGACAATAAGCACAACCTAGATGATGAGCTCTAAAGTGTGTGGGGTGACTGTGTGCTAAAGAATTCACTGCTATTCTTACTACAAAAGTTGTTCTTTTATACTACAAGACTGTGGAATCTATGGAAATCACCATAAAATATACTAGGAAACCTTCACCGCTAGCTCCACTACATGCGGTCATATTTCCAATAGTAGCAGGCCTAGACTCTCATAAAATGACTCAGGAACTTTGGTACAGCAAACAAAAATTGTCCAAGAGGTCACATGAAAGTCACATAAAAATCACATGCTCAGATCACATGACAGACATGTCACGTGTTTTTGAGTCAAATAAAATAGCGAAAAGTCTAAAAAAAATTCTTGTAGCTCTATCCAAGGCTCATTACTGACCAACCAAGCCAACACCCCCACGTTCAACCACCATCATCATGGATCTGCTAGCCCTTTTCCATCTTCCTCTCTCCAGTAGTGGACCACCATCCAGCTTTGCCTGGCCCAAATGACCTCCTTTGAATGCAGTCTGAACCAACGTGATACCATACAGAGCAACATCCAATGTGTTATATGTGGTATCAAAGGTCTAGATGTTCTTCACCACTGCCATATCATTTCTAGATCAGACTCACAGATGGTGGGTTCAGAGTGCATTGATCTCCTTTACTTATCTAAACCAATTCAATAGTGGGCACTCCTCAAAGAGAAGAAATGGATCTCTCTCCAGGCAAAAGGCAGCCCTGAGCATGAACCATGAAATGGCATGATGATGTGTCCCTCGCACAACATGTTTTTTGACAAGTTCTTTTTTTTATTCGTTGGGTTCCACAAGTGAGTCTTTTTTGCCCTCTTTTTCTTAAAAAAAAAAAAACTAAATCCATGGAAATCAGTCGCATCAATTCACTTTGGTCAACTTTTCTAACTCTGTTCACCTACAACCCTTTCACAGCAAGGCCATTGCTCTCAACATCAACCATATGTATGCTGTCTTTCCCTCACTGTTTATAATCCATGAACTCCTGGTCCAAGCATGTAATCCATTCAACTGCATCTCTCCTGATCTTGATCTTCCTGCTCTGTATCAAGATTGGATAGAGAATTCAGATGTATCTGTTGCTGGGCCAGGTTATCAATTGCCTGGTGGGTCTCATTGAGTCTCATAGTGGGCTTGGCAGTGAGCCCGGCAATGTGAGTGTTAGACCTTGCACAGTCATATCCTGCATGCCTCTCAGACTCTGCATGCCTCTCAGACCATCACTCAAGGCTCTCAAATCATCCCACATGTATCTCATACAGTATTACCTGTGTCTCAACCACAGCATGAAATCACACTCACTGATGGCCCTCTGGCTTTGAATGCCAACACCCTTCAGCAGATACTTAATGACACATGGTCTTCAGAAGCCTGGAGGTCATGTGTGCTGGAAGGAACCTCATGGAGTGGCACAGCAGAAGATAATGTAGCCAGGTACAGGAAGATCATTGGTATGAGACATTGAAATCATTTTTGGACTTGTCTTTGTTGTTATGAAGCTGTACATCAGGTGTAAAATATATGTAGAACTTTCTGTCGTTTCATTTGGTCGTTTGTGAGATATGTAGGTTACATTAAATAAATAATAAATAATAAATAAAAATTCCAAAAAGGGTATGGTGCTAGATACAAACTCGACATTCAATCATTCCTTGTCTGACCATCCCACCTAGCAAGTTTTCGAGCATTTCGATGTATTACAGCCATGACAGCTGACTTTGCCACAGTCTTGGCAAGAATTCTTGCAGTTGTCTACCTTCTGGCTTCCACTACAACTGGGCTGTCCACACTTTTGACATGTCCTTTTCTTCTTTTGCCTCTTGTTTGGGTGTTCAGCAATTGACATGTGTGCCCTTTTCCTAGAGAACTCAAATGAAGTATGATGTAAGCATGCTGCTTACAACAAGGATGAGAGAGAGGATGTTTTGGGAACTCACTTTGATTGTGGCTTTCGATCGGTGGAATAGTTGAACCTTATTATTTGACATTTGATACATATATATACAGTGAGAATCGTACTAGCTAGTTAGTTCTGTTTTTGCCCTCAAATTATAGCTGGTTCCAGTTAACGTGCGCCGTTTTGTGAGGTTGGACATAGAGTTCACCTACACTTTTTTTTTAACTGCAAACACGGAATCAGGGGCGACTTCCTAGTCCAGAACCGCTGACTCACTTCTTCTGGCGCTCAAAGAACTTCTGGTGACACGCTGGGAACTGATCTGTCTCATCTTGGGTTCTTCTGGCTGCTTCGGGGTCAAAGGATCGTTTCTTGGCATTGTCTTGAAAAAGTTATAAGAAGAAGGGAGGGATGGCTGCCTTCTCACGTCCTCTCTCTGAGGAACTCCCGACTCTAGGCATTCTGGCTCATACTCATTCACAACGTCTCAAACTCACTGATCTGCTTCTTGTTCTTGCTTACGTTCTTGTTCTTGTTCTCGCTCTTGTCCTGGGGTCCAGATCCAAACTCGTGCCCAGTCCCTTGAATCTTCCGTTTTGTCACCACCACTAGCTACTCCTCATCCACGTTTGCCAGAAACTCCCTCTTTGCATTCATCATCAGGTTCTTCAGACTGTATAATCTCCATCACATCGTCATCGTTTATACAAATGCCTTGCCCCAATGCCACCATCGTCACCATAGCCAAAGTCACACAGGTTTCAGCTAGCCATGCTCCCATAATCAGCAAGGGAACCATTGGCCCACATCAATTAGAAGATTCCGAGTATAGTGCCATGCGCTTCTTTAGTCATAAGAACATCAATGATGAGAAGAAGGTTGAGAAGGTCATGTATAACATCGACTCCTTGGAGGTACGCATGTGGATCAAGGAGAATGAAGCTGAGTTGCATAAGCTTCCATTCACAATGTTTATGGCATGCCTTCAGGCGTTGGTCCTTTCCTCGGATTGGGAGTGGGAGGTGGCACAGAATTTGTCGAGGAAACAGGGGGAGGAGGAGAAGTTCAAGGATTGGGTCAGTGCATTCAAGGAGGCCAACGACACGCTGAGTACCAACCCTTGGTTTTACATCACCGCTGATCAAATCCATGATCACATCTTGCTCCATTGTCTTGACAACATTTGACGTGAGTATAACCTGAACAATGGCAAGGAGAAGGTCTACAACAAGATCAAAGACTTCAATGATTGGATTCGAGTGCTCACAGACATCGACAAGATCATCCACACTCGTAAGGCTTGGGTTAGTAAACTCTTCACTGACGCGCTCGTGGCTTTGACTAAAAATCACCTGCAATCAATTACAAATACAGGCAAGACTGTATCCACTGCTTTGCTCGCTGATTGTATTGGGGCAACTAAGTCAGGCTCAGGCACCTCTACGGCCAAGACGATGAAGACACATATCTATGTATATGCATTGACAGCGGAGGAGAGGAAGAATTCTGGACGACCATAGTGGGTGTTATCAATGTTGTTGTATTTATGTTGACCATCGAGCGGCATTGTGCCCGGACAAAGGATCAGCCTTGATGTTGGCAGACTATGAGAAATGCAAGCTCATGCCGGCGTTTGTGGAAGCGACCTCAAAGACTCATGAGAAGTCGAAGAAGGAAGCGGCACCTGTCACAGTGGCAGCGGTTTTGATGAATCTTCTGATGAACAAGCAAGCAGCAACGCAGGTGATGAGTACGTCCTTCCAAAACACATGACTTATTCCTGTTATGTCTCTGCCCCCTCTATTGCCCCTATCTTGGTACCTGATACTCTTATTGACACGGGTGCTCCTTCAGCCATGATTTCTATGATGCTCACAGATAAACTGGGTCTACCTCGCCGGCGCCTCCCCCGCCCACTTGAAGTTTCGGGCGCCTTTTCTGCAGATGATAACGTCAGGTCTCTGGTTCTGTCTGAATACATAAAACTTGTAATTGTATCTCCTTGCGCACAGTGGCATTCTCTTTTGCAGAATTTTATTGTCTGTCCAAACATGCACACCAACCTGATCCTGGGTTTAAAATTCTTGGAGAGAAATTCAATAGTTGTGGATCCTGCGACTCGTTCGGCAATTGATAAGAAGATGGGGTTTGACTTGTTACATCCTTCAGAGCAGCAACAGGCATTGGTGTCGCCCTACATCAAGAGGTGAGAGGAAAAAAGGGCAAAATGTGTGAAAAGGGAGTGGATTCGGAAGGGTCAAAGGGAGACGGAAGAGTTGAGGAAGCCTGTGCATTTTGAGCTAAGTGTGTTGTTTGCGAGACGTACGGAAAAGTTTGCACATCTTCAGGAGCACACGGTCATGGAAGAGCCTTTGATTTTGGGATTGGTGAGGAGTAGGATTGAAGGGTTGGCATTGAAGGAGAAGCTGAAGGGGATGGATGAGTGGATGAAGGAATGATATTGAGAGCAGTTCCCACCGGACATTCCTCATGCAAGTGAGCTGCCTTCAGATGTTTACTACAGAATTCAGGTCAAGCCTGTGGCAAAGATCACAGTTGCATGTTCATATTCATGCCCTTGCAAATACCGTGAGGGGTGGAAGACGCTCATTGACCAGCACGCAGTGGCAGGCAGGATTCGTCCTTTGTCCTCTCCATATGTGAGCCCTTCCTTCGTGATACCAAAGGCAGACCCAATGGTGTTGCCTCGTTGGGTGAATGACTATCAAAAGTTGAACGCAAACACAATTCCGGACAATTACCCACTTCCTCGTATTGATGACATTCTGGCTGACTGCACATGCCCCAGTACTCGTTTTTGGAGTAAGATTGATCTCACTAACGTGTTCTTCCAAACACTGGTGCATCCAGAGAACATTAAGTATACGGCAACGTTGACACCGTTCGGACTGTGGGAGTGGGTCGTCATGCCTATAGGATTGAGGAATGTGCCGGCAACCCAGCAACAACGAGTTACGTTGGTGTTGCAAGAATATATTGGCAAAATCTGTCATGTATACCTGGACGATATTATTATTTGGGCGAAGACAATAGAGGAGCATGAGGAGAATGTGAGGAAGGTTTTGGAGGCTCTCTGTGCAGCACGTCTGTTTTGCTCCTTGAAAAAGAGCGACTTATTTTGCACCAAGATTGACTTCTTGGGCCATCACATTTTGGAGAAGGGGATTGAGGCGGATAGCTCAAAGGTGGAAAAGATTCTTAATTGGCCAGTGCCACGATGAGCGAAGCATGTTCAGCAATTCTTGGGGCTCATCTGTTACATTGCGGTGTTTCTGCCTGCCCTGGCCAAGCATACATCAGTGCTCACACCATTGACAAAGAAGGAATTTAATTCAGTCTTTCCCCCATAGACGGCGGATCATCAGAAGGCATTCAATGGTATCAAGGCATTGGTGGTGGGCCGAGACTGTTTGATGACTATTGATCATGAGAATCCGGGGAAAAATAAGATTTTTGTGACTTGCAATGCCAGTAAGCGGAGGACGGGGGCAGTGCTTTCGTTTGGGGAAACCTGGAAGATGGCGAGGCCTGTGGCATTTGACTCTCGACAATTGACACCAGCAGAATGTAATTATCCCACTCACAAACATGAGATGCTCATGATTGTGCGTGCCTTGCATAAATGGTGAACGGACTTGTTGAGTTCACACATTGAGATTTTCACTGACCATAAGACATTGCAAAACTTTGATACGCAGCGTGACCTCTCTCGGAGACAGGCAAGGTGGATGGAATTCCTGGCGCAGTACGACTACAATATCACGTATATTTGGGGCAAGGATAATATGGTTGCTGAGGCAGTGTCGCGGTTGCCAGAGGAGATGGATCAGGTAGTGGTTCTGGCACCGACATTGATCGTGGAAAGGGAGGAGGATGTGTTGAGGGACATTAGGACAGGGTATGAGGAGGATGAATAGACAAAGAAGTTGTTGGTGGATAGGAAGGTGAGGTTGGGGCCACCGGGAGTCAAGATGAGGAATGGGTTGTTATATGTGGGAGGCCGACTGATAATCCCGAAATACAAGGGTTTGCATGAAAACCTGTTTAAAGTTGCACATGACAAACTGGGTCACTTCAGAGCGGACAAAACTTACACAGCACTCTGTCACTCATATTATTGGCCAAACATGCATCTGTAAGGGCAACCTCTGGAGGCTATGGCTCAATCACACAGCTGGCAGAGGGAGATCCAAAGTATATTCAGTACTGTACAATGTCTAC
>JAGGAR010008279.1:0-11212 GCA_017657315.1 Termitomyces sp. K1Ag
GTTGCCCGCTTGTTGCCCTGTTGCTTGGCTGTAGGCTCCTTAGTTGTGTGAGGTATCTCACAGGTCGTCGTCGCCCTTACAGTCAGGCATAGATTGCCTAAGACCAAGAACTTTGTGGAATTTTGGACTGGAATGTTGAGGCTTAGGCTGAAGCTTTTGGATCATAGATTTAAGCTTTCTATGCAGACCACAGAACTGGAAGTGTTCCAGAACATTGGGCATGCTGAGGTGACCTCCTAAAGACCAAAATAGATATATCCTCAACCCAGAGCACATGGAAAATGCAGTGCCTGACAAGATAAGGCCAATTGAGGTACAAACCCTTGACCCAGAGACAGATTACTTTGACAGCAACCATATGGGCAGTGCTATACACCTTCTGCTTAGTGGTTTAGACCAACTATATCTTAGACCCTACAATAACTGGATTGCCACACCTGTATCATGTTCATAGGCATACCTATCTTACTACCAGAATATAGACCATACTTGTAGTTTAACAATTCAAGTTTCAACTACCCCACATCTCTTCTCCTTTGTGTGTGATTGAGAATAAGCAAGCAGTGTGTTCAGGTAGATTCTGTGCAATTCAAACTTCTGTGTGGTGCTTGCCATTGTACTAAGGTCTCCACCAGGATTCCTTGTTTTGCTGTGTGCTTATTGCCTGTGTGGCAATTAGTGTTTAAAGGTCCAGTCCTATGGACCAGAAAAAGACTGGCAACCAGACTGGACTGGACCAAACAAAGACTGGACTGCAGTTGCGGTTGCATCCTTTTGGGAACTGGTTGCAGTTGCGGTTGCCTCAGAAAAATTCTTTACAATGGACTGGTAAAAAAACTGGTTAGAACTGGTTGCAACTGTTTGTTAGCTAAACAGGCTATGGCTCACATATGAGCTATATGAGAGCTTTAAAATAAACCTTGGTTTGTCTAGTTTGGTGGAGAAATGACTGAGATATTGTCAAAATATGTTTTTTATGCTTGTTTATGTATTTTGATGATACCTCGGTCATTTCTCCACTAATTTAGACAAATCAAGGTTTATTTTAAAGGTCTAACCTATCCCTATATGCTCATATTATTGTTAACAACCAGTCCATAACTGGTCAAGACCAGTTGCACCTAAAACCTGGTTGTGCAACTGTGAAACACAACTGGTTGCATCTGCAACTGCAGTTGCAGTCTGGTCTTTTGAATTTTTGGGTGAGTGGCAACCAGTTGTGGTTGTGGTTGCTCAAAATTTGAGACAAAAGACCGGACTGGACTGGACCTTTAAACACTAGTGGCAATCACCTCAAGCAGCTGTGTGTGCTTAACTGCAGAATACCCCACCTTGTACTTTGTACACCATGTCACAGCAAATTAGTATATGTCAATGAAGGATCTATCAAAGCCCATGAAAAGGCTGCCTTGAAGAAGAGAAATATAAAAATATCAGACCTAGTAGAATTGAAAACTCAGATGTGAGAATTCTGAGTTCACTATGTGAAGCTCACAAAAGATGCAGAGCATCCTGCTACAACAGACAGAGAGATGGCAAAAATATTCTTCAGCTGTCTGGATAAAGCCTTTATTGCTGAAGTAAAGAATCAGTTGCAAATTTGGGTGATGATGCTAGAAGGATGTGTAGTGTTAGCTGGAAGGCACACCATGGACCAGTATCCTATAATAGAAGTTATGGCAGCTGCTGAACATGTGGCTAAATCTCATACTAGTGCAATGAATGGAGTGTTTGTGAAGTTCTCAGCAGTTCCAACCATTGCTACCAATCTGAGTGCACAGTTCAGAGACATAGTAAAGAAGGAATTTAATGAAGTCACCTTGACCTTGGAAAAGTTGAATTCTGAAAAGCAGAAATGCTTTGAGAGACAGATACAAGGTGAGATGAGTAAAATGACTAGTCTATTGACATCACAAACAGTACTGGTGCTACACAGAAGTGAGCCCCAATATGCAGTTGATAACAGTATGAATGTGAGAGGTTTAGCTGCTGTTAGCAGAAACTGTTTCTACTGTAAGGGACCAGGTCATGTAGTAGGGGAATGTTTAGCAAAGGAGGAAGACTTGAAGCTAGGACAGATTAGAATACAGTATGGCAGGATCATGTGGCCTGATGGCACACCAATACAGAGAAACAGTAACATGTCTCTCAGAGATATAGTGCTTGGAAAGAAGCAAGTTACCTTCCAGAGTATGCTAGAAATACAGTCCCAGTCTTATGTAGACAAAGTGGCACAGCTGCAAGATAAAGTGCATAAGCTTCTGGCTATTAACCAAGCTCAGATGGAGGAACTTCATCACACACCTATGATGGTGGAGCAGTGAATGCAATCGCAGCTGAATGTAGCACAGCATGAAGAGGCATGGGGCACTGAGCCCCAGTACGTCAACATGTGCTCCCAAGGCCAGCAGGGTTTCTAGAAGGTTCAAGGAAGGGACTGCCTAGTAATTAACAGGCAAAGGTGGCCAGCATCCCAGAGAACTGAAACAAAGATACCTAGCCACCAGTAAAAGTAGGACCACCACTATGAAAGCCAAAAGTAGTGGTTGAGTTATCATTCATTGATAGAAATAAATACCCATTACAGCCAACTCAGTTTGCTAAACCAGTAGAAGCAGCACAGCAAGAATGGAGAGAGAAAGAGAGTCAGAAACCAGCATCTGCACCTGTTGTAAAGGAGGGTCCAGTGTATGTTAATAAAGCATCAGTACAAAAGGACCAGCAGACCTAAGAAACTATTGACAAGATATTAGATGCATGTATTGGATTGATGGTTCGAGATAGATATTGCAAGACTCTTATCAGAAGTCAGGGCAGGTCTAAAGAAAAGAGTGTCTCAAAAGAGAATGCTGTTGTTATATCATGTACTAGGAGAGTTAGAACAGAGAGACAGATTAGACACAGAAGATGTGGTGCTACAGGCTAAGCCACCAGAACCAGAATATGTAGACAGTGAAACCTTGGAGGCAGCATCATTCATGATAACTGAGCAAGCAGTAAGACCTGTATCTGCTGGATCTGTGATGTGCAGTGACCTGATCAAGTTGGTAGTCCAAAGAGATGAAGACTCTGAGAAGTACATGCTGACAATCTTGGATGAAGAGGGTTGCTCATCTCATGCCAAGTTCTCAGTTGTAGGCATAGCAAATCACTTCTATTTGTTGCTGTTGCAGAGTACATACCAGTAAGTGGATCTTAGACCTGTCTCATGATGTTGGCTGATGAGACATAGAAAGGGAGAACATTATGCTCCAGGTTCCATATATTACACAAGACCTTACTATAGTGGGCCCATACTTATGCTCATTCAACAGTGCAAGAGAAGGGTTGGATATAATCTGAATGATCTTCTTTTGTGCACTATCCAGGTTCAGTTCTAAGTTCCTTGTTTGTGATGAATTCTCCTATTACATATCAGGTGAAGTGCCCTACATTAGCAGACACTGAATATACAGAGGCAAAGAAGGCAAATTCCAGTTTGAGGAATGGGAAGATTCAGACAGCATTCTGAAAAAGATAATCCAGCCAAGAGAGATATGGAGTCATTTTTAGCATAATGCAGTGGATTGGAATGGGTAAGTCAATAGAGAAATCTTGCAAAGGCAACATACTGAAATAGACTTAGTGAACTTTATGAAGGTGATGTGGTGTCCATGGGCTTGAGTTTTGAGGCCAAAAAAGGGGGTGACAATTTCTTCATGTGAAGTATGTTGAAAAGTGTAATGGTTCTCAAGGGGTGTCATGATTGATGGGAGGTACCAGGAATCAAAGAAGGAATTTGGAGTCAAGCAAGCCTGTCAGGACATGCCTTGCCAGATCAAATCATTCAGGCAAGATATCTCAAAAAGTATCTGACAGGCAAAAGTTGGAGTGGAACAGCAAGATGGCAACTATTTAGATTGTGTCCAAATTGTAACAAGAAACATGCTATTGTGTTCTATTAGAGTCTCCCTTTTGCCAACACCAACATATCACTGCCATTATGTACCATTGTTAGTTTCTGCCCCTTGTTAGTTGCTCACCAGACAGCATTCTTGATATTATATCCATCCAAATCCTAGTATCTCACTTTACTTGTATTCTATGTAATGCATGACCAATGTATTTATCATTTCAACTTTAAATCATATTTGTCTGTAATACATATAGGCAGAAGATGTCAAATTGTAACTAAGTGATAAATAGAATGCCAATTTTTACCTAAATATTTAGAATCAAATTGTAAGTGAACATAAGGAGTTGTGGATATGACTAATTTTGTAAATGGTGTATGAATGAACTTTGGAAAAAATTCAGGAAGCCATATCAAAAGCCTTTTGTCAATAGATAATACTGCTCTTATTGCATAATCATATCTCCATGAAATCAGATCATCACTTTTTAATGATTTGCCCAAATGTGTTAATGCATCATTATTGTTTGATACAAGATCCTGACTGTCTAAAGAGAATGTCACATAATTGACATTGTCTTTATGTTCTTTCAGCTCCCTTGACTGATCACCAGTTGAAAGATTCCAAATATGAACAGAGTGATCACTGCTCCCTGATACAACATGCTTGCCATCTAGAGAGAATGCCACAGAATTGACCCAGCTCTCATGTCCTTTCAGCTCCCTCAGCTGATCACCAGTCAGAGCATCCCAAATTCGAACCGAGCAATCACTACTCCCTGACACAACATGCTTGCTATCTGGAGAGAATGCTACAGAATTGACCCAGTCCTCATGTCCTTTTAGCTCTCTCAGCTGATCACCAGTCAGAGCATCCCAGATATGAACAGAGTGATCACTACTTCCTGACACAACATGCTTACCATCTGGAGAGAATGCCACAGATGTAACACCACCCTCATGTCCTTTCAGCTTCCTTAGCCAATCACCAGTCAGAGCATCCCAGATATGAACAGAGTGATCACTGCTCCCAGACACAATATGCTTGCCATTT
Organism: Termitomyces sp. K1Ag; assembly: GCA_017657315.1. Classification (NCBI taxonomy): domain Eukaryota; kingdom Fungi; phylum Basidiomycota; class Agaricomycetes; order Agaricales; family Lyophyllaceae; genus Termitomyces; species Termitomyces sp. K1Ag. The sequence continues at coordinate 4,947 of JAGGAR010008279.1, forward strand.
GGAGAGAAATTCACAGATGTGACATCACCATCATGTCCTTTCAGCTCCCTTAGCTGATGGCCAGTCAGAGCATTCCAGATATGAATAGATTGATCATTGCTCCCTGAAATAACATGCTTGCTATTTGGAGAGAATGCTACAGAATTGACAATGCTTTTGTGTCCTTTTAGCTTTCTGAGCTGATTGCCAGTCAGAGTATCCCAGATACAAACTGAGCAATCACCACTCCCTGACACAATATGCTTGCTATCTGGGGAGAATGCCACAGAATTAACCCATTCTTCATGTCCTTTTAGCTCCCTCAGCTGATCACCAGTCAGAGCATCCCAGATACAAACAGAGCAATCACTGCTTCCTGACACAACATGCTTGCCATCTAAAGAGAATGCTACAGAATTGACCCAGCCTTCATGTCCTTTTGGCTCTCTGAGCTGATGTCCAGTTAGGACATCCCAAATATGAATAGAGTGATCACTGCTCCCTGACACAACATGCTTGCTATCTGGAGAAAATGCTACAGAATTGACCCAGCCTTCATGTCCTTTCAACTTCCTCAGCTGATCACCAGTCAGAGCATCCCAGATTCGAACGGAGCAATCACTGCTTCCTGACACAACATGCTTACCATCTGGAGAGAATGCCACAGATGTAACCCCACCCTCATGTCCTTTCAGCCCCCTCAACCAATCACCAGTCAGAGCATCCCAGATATAAATAGAGTGATCACTGCTCCCAGATACAACATGCTTGCCATCTGGACAGAATGCCACAGAATTGACCCAGCCTTCATGTCCTTTCAACTCTCTTAGCTGATCACCAGTTAGAGCATCCCAGATACAAACAGAGTAATCATCACTCCCTGACACAATATGCTTGCCATTTGGAGAGAATGCCACAGATGTAACACCACTCTTATGTCCTTCCAGCTTCTTCAGCTGATTACCAGTTAGAGCATCCAAAATACAAATAGAATGATCACTGCTCCCTGACACAACATGCCTTCCATCTAAAGAAAATGTTACTGCATTTATTACATCTCCTGTATGGATGGCCATAAGAACAGGTGAAATTTGATCTGCAGTGATCTTTGGAATATGTGGAAAACGAGGCTGCCAAATATTCCATATATTTGACTTTGGATTCCATGTGCTCAAACCAGAGATATAGATATGAGGAGTGTAATCAGCTGCTCTACTAGTAAAGAATGATCTGCAAAACCTAAATGCTTCTTCCCATAAGCTAACAGAATCTTTAGCATGCTGCTTGCATTTCAGTTGTAAGAAAGCAATTCTAGTAGAAAAAGTTTTTTCACTCACTTCTTGAATCCAGTCTCTCATTTCATCAAGTATATATATTGCTTGTCCTCTAGCATTTAATATATTAACAGCCTCCATCCAGAATAATAGTAAATCATGAACAAATATGTTAAGTAAATCAACAATCTTCTCAACTGATAACAAGCTAAGGCTAAGATGAGCAGTCCAGTTGAAGAGTGCATATTGCAAGGTGCTATCAATCTTTTCCTCAATACAGCTTTGAAGATCTGGAATATCTTTATCTGCTACATAAGAACTTTCAAGACCACAGATATTGAAACAAAGCTTCCTTTCCATGATATCATAGCATCTTTGTGCTAAATATGCATGATGTAATCCAGCATTGCAGTGAGGGAAATCCAAAGGAAATTCAGAATTAGTAGTGGGTATGTGAAGAATGTAATCAGCAAATGAAGCATGATAAGTATAGATCATCCTATCATGTGCTTTGAACATCACAGCATGGAGTTTTCTAACCACAGACTCCACAATGTCTTTTTCAACATTGGCAAGCTCAGAAACAACATCAATTGGAACAGCATGCCTTGCACAGATAATAGTGTGTATAACAGACAGTCGATCTCTCTCAATTTCTTTATCATCATGATATAAAGCATCCTTCACAATTTGATCATATAGTGTGTATAGTGGTGAACCTGCTACACCTGACAGTATTTTATTCAAAAGCTTTTTCTGCTCACTAAAAGGAGTATCCTGTGAAGTAATCATTCTGACTACCGTAGCTGCATAAATAAACAGGCTTCCTGAGGCTTTTTTCAGCTGATTAAGAAGACTATTATGTACTCCAGGAAGACTTTCTTCTAGATACAACCTAATATCACTTTGAACTGACTCCTCTGGAATATCCTGCAGCCTACATACAGTATTTGGTAGAAATGATTTGCAAAGATTGGATAATTGTTCCTCTGTCCGACTTGTAACAAGGAACTTCAATCCACAGAGATTCTTGTTTGCCACAGCCTCAAGTAGACCTTTTAAAAAGGTGAAGCCACCAGTATTCTCATCTAGACCATCAACAACAACAAGCAGACTTTGAAAGCCCATATTTTTGGAGAAACTAGCCATCCATGGGTGTATGAGCATCTGTTCAAGCTGAATTGAAAGCATAGCTGAAGTCAGCTGTGAATCCTTTTTCAAAGCATCTGCTAAATGCTCTGCATATGAAGCATAATGATTGGAAAGCTGGAGACAGATAGAAGGTATCAAGAGGCTGCTTCCATGATCAAGCTGCTGTGAGCAAAAAAATGACACAAGTGGTCGTAAACTCAACCTAACCCCACTTGAAGCCTTATATGACATGTTAATATCAGTTTGTTCACATATAGTCTTAGCAATTGTAGTTTTTCCCATGCCTGCTGCACCTGTCAGCCAATAAACAGGTGGGCTGCTTGAAGATTCTAGCCAATCAAGGATATCATTGATAACCTTGAGTCTAGTACCTTTGGTACAAGACCTCCGTGAAAGAGAATCTTCATCAATGTAAGATGTATGTGCTGCAGTTTTAGAAGTGGAAAGGTTTTGCAACTCAATCCTCTATATAGACCTTGTTAGAGATATATCCTTGTAATATGAAATTGTGAGCTACCTGGCTGATAATATGCATGTCATGTTCAATGGCTAAGTTGAGTACTAACTATAGTCATTGATTAGCACATATTATAATAATGAAAGCTGAGAATCTTACCTTGAGATTATCAAGAGTTTCATGTATTTTCTTATAAACTCTCAGGATATCATTAGCATCTGATGTTGACTGAAGCACACGTCTAAACAAGCCATGTGATTGCATCTCCTGTAAATTTTCCCATTGTTCCAACATAATTCTAGAAGCAAATCAACACAGATATCCTGGCAGAGAGAGGATAAACATATGTTATGCACCTCACAAAATATGTTAAATCAAAATTAACTGGACAGCTCTGAAGATGCTCTGTCAAAGACTGAAGAATGGGGAGCAAGCCTTGAATATGAGCTAAGCTATCTTTGATATCTTGATGGTTCCCTTGAACCTGCTGATAAGTCTTTTAAGTGATTATAAACTACTTTGCTTCTAGACATCATCTCACCTTTGCCATATCTACAGCTGTCACAACACCACCTAATACTGCCTTCACAATAGGGTTCCAATCTGAGGAGTCTTTTGCAATTTTCAGAGCTTGGATGAAGCCATCCAATGCTACATCCTTAATGACTATGAAACAATAAGAAAAGGAAATGCAAGTTGATCAACAACTCACTCTTTATCTTACTCTGAGAAGTGGAATTACTGCCCATATTTCTCACCAACATAGGGCCTGCCAAGCCTGTAAGATGTCACTGGGCAATCAAATATAGGATAAACCAACACACCCATAGTCTGGCTCTGAGAATGGTTGGGAGGAGAGCTAGTGGTACTGATGGTACTCGACATGAGGTCTGTACCAAGAGTTGACAGTCAATAGACAACATACCTGAAGCAGACATGCTCACCCTGCATCATTGGAGCACTGAGAGGTGGGCTGATTTGGCCAAGATTGACGATGGGGAGAGCAGTTGCGGCTGGAAAGTGTTAATGGATAATCAGTACCTCACGAGGCATGCTGACCAGTCACATTCACAACAGACTGAACCAATGCAGCCGGAGAGTGAGTTGCACTGGCAGCAGACATGGACGGCATCGATGACTGCCCAGTCGGTGCTTGTGGTTGGGCTGGCTGATTCATGCTAGATTTATGACCAAAACGTGAGCGGCGGGCCTTAGACGTGAAAGGTTTTTGGACGCTATCCATAAAGCGTCCAATAGGATCAGGAAAACGGTTGGGCTTTTTGGGTTGCATATTGTCACTGAGGTCGAGCCTGTGAGAGTTCAAAGACTTACACGTGGCGTTTGGGCGGTCGTGACTCATAGATTGCCACCTGACATTCATATCCAGGTTATATACTAGCCCAGTGCTTCCCACATTGTACGGGTTGAACAATATCCGCGCCTACAAAATCGTAATTAAATTGACCAGTGGTCCTCCGGGCTCCCCGTGGTCGTTGTGTGACAAGTGATTAACAACTAGACCATTATTCCTCCACCATGCCGCTCGAAACCTACAGCATCTGCTGGTTCTGCTCGAGCGAAGAAGAATGCCAGTGGTTTGGTACGGACAAGTAGGCGCAAGTACTAGCGCAATTGTCACCCTGGCACGCCATCACGTCTCAAGATCTCTCATCCCAATCTCCTCCCCGTCCAGAGCACATCCCATCCAATCTCGGCTGTCTTTGCTCGCATCAAACCACCCCGGTTTTACTTGAGCGGGCGTGGCGTGAATTAAGACATTAAGAACTCTCGGTCTGTCGTAGCATTCGGATGTTGACATGAAGGAACGCTAACGCATCAACACCAGTTACCACAGCTGTCGCTCCGCACCATGTCAACTATTGCCGATTATATATCGTTTTAGCGGTATAGCATCAGGCTATATTCCTCGAGCTTCGATGTCTGTTTACTTCACTCCAACTCTGTCATCCTTCCTTCCGCCTCCATCTTCCGCCATCAAGTACAAACTTCTCCGTAACCAAAAACCAATCCTCGTCGGCCAGGAGTTAGGAGTCTCGACACCGTGGTTATCTAATTTGGACGTCAAACGTTGTCTGCATACCTGAGCCTCAAATTCATCGGCAAACCAGTCGTATTCTAACACTGCACCATCTTCCTGTCCCTCCGTCTCCATCTCCTGCTGTTACGCAGGCGCCTCTGCGTAATCAAAGCCTCGTCAGCTATTGCCATAAAGAGGCCAGTTTGTTCATTTCCCCCATCGCTCTACGAAAAGTGCAGACGTCAGTTGGAACAACAATCGCAGATTAGGTTATCGACTTCTCCTTTTCATTCTGCTGTCCTCGCCACACTTTGTCCCTATCCTTTTTTCCTTCGAACACGCCCGTTCAACGTGCTGAGTAGAATGCCCTCGATCTATCCATCGATCACACTTCAAACAATGCCGTCATCACGTTTTACCCCTCTACCCCGACTCTGTACTCGTATCATGTTCATGCCAAATTCGCGCGTAGCATTCGACTCGCCGTAGCTACTAGGAGAGATCCGAATTTCGTGGATAAATGCTGTAATATATAAGACGAAATCCCATCCTTTCGTCTTGTGTTCAGGCTCTATGTATGTATAATGAAGATCTACAGTACACCCTGCTACTTTAGGTTGCATGATGGCGAGCGCAGCGCCGTGTTCTTGCATCGGCAAGTGAGGTAAGAAGCCTTAGTCTATCACCATATCATATACATACTGATTGCTTTATTCCATCAGCTTGCACCAGAAAGCTCTTAAGATGGCTTGAGTAGGGTACGAACGGACTTCGACCACCTCGGCGTACACCTTTTTTCCTATTACGGCCGTCCACCTGTTGCTAAATATCAAATCTCGAGTCTCTCGACAAATTTGCCACCCTGCGCCGAGTCGACTATGTATATTCAATGACATTTGGCGTCCAACGAAAGTTTATCCGAATACTTATTTCTCGCAATGTAGAAGCTTTCTCACTTCTACTTGAGGATTAATTGAAGACTCTATTAGCCCCCCTTGCATTACCGGCCTATCTGACTCAACGATCTTTGGATACAGACCTCTATCCAGTCTGCCCACAGGTAAGTACGCGATGCGCGAAGTCATGCAAATGTATATTGATCCCTCTTTCGATTATTTCACATGCAACTGTCCTTCTTGGCTCACAAATCACGTACATCCTCCGCTTCTTTCTCGCACGCGACACACACATTGTGCGTACATCTGTTTGGAGTCAAACAATAGCATCACGACGGAACGGGCCTGATTTCTGGCAGCTCTATGTTGAAGAATGGGCCAATCATGCCCTCTGAACCCTTTTGGGAGACGTTGGTCAAACGCTGGTTGGGAGGATGGATTGGATTGTTTATTGTTCGACGGGGTATGTG